>CM031598.1:8850032-8852532 GCA_018398815.1 Conus ventricosus
AGAAAAAAAGGCAATATTTGATACTCAAGTGCGAGAAGGAGAGACGAGATTATATTTTTTCCCGATTTTATTGTACTTGTTTGTTTGCGTTCGTTGACTCGTTTCTTCAAACATGATAATGTTCGACTTGGAGAACATGCACAGATAATTTTTTATGTCCTGCTCTATACCAAAAAAACAACAACAACAACACAAAAAGATAAAGAAAAGAAAAAAAAAAAGACTTCTATCGTTCTGTGCTTCAATCAAGGAAAACGCTCCCCTCACATCGCCCCCCCCCCCCCCCCCCCCCACCCCCCCCCCCCCTTTTTTTCAGCAAAGGCATAAAAAGGCATGTTTCCTACCTACTCAACTTAAAAGAAATGGATAGGTAAGGCAGCACTGAGAGGAAGAAAAGGCGGAAGAAGAGTGGAAGAGAATGAATAACTCTGGGTTTCTAAATATTTTTTCCCTGAGTGCCAACAGTTGAAATCAAAGGGTAAGGAGGAGGATCCCGCGGTATTGCTACGAACGGCACACGAGTGAGTGGGAGTGATTGATCACTGCGGGTTTTTTCTTCTGTCTTCCTATTAATGATCTGGTTCACACATCAAAAAAGCAGCATTACAGAAAGGAAGAAACCACATTGCTGCGTGAAAGCGAGGCAAAGGAGGAATAACTATCGACTGTCCTAGAAGCGTCTAGAAGTGAAAAAGGAGAAAGACCATGCAGCGTGATTCGTTCATCATGAAAAGAAATGCCATTATGATCTCCACCATGACGATGGCGATGAGGAGGCCTTGTACTAGTGGCGTAGAAGAAGTAGTCAGAAACTGTGGTAGGCGGAAGAACAGATCAAGATATTCGTAACAATGCTTCACCACAGCGTCCATCTCTGCGTCTCTTCATTCTCTTCTCCGTTCGGTGTAAGGAAAATCCTGACTGGGAAAAAAGAAGACTAAAGCGCAGTGAAAGGGAGAGAGAGAGAAGAAGAAAATGGACTTGGGCAAAGATTCTGGCAGCACCACTGTTAATCTGCAGCTTCCCGCCACTCTTCAAACATTGTTTCTTTTAAAGAGAAAAAAAACCGAAAGAGGCATAGCACGTCCGTTTTGTTTTGATTTTCTCTGTTAGAATGTTATAATGATTTTTCGTTATTCATAATGAATTTCCTCCTTCCAATCAAAAACAAACAAGTAAAACAAAACGAAAAAAAAATCGCTGCCACTGTCTAACAGCGTTCTAGCACCAAGTTCAAACGAGACGGCCGGGTAACTTGGCTGGAAGTAGTTTTAAGAAAAGAGAGTGAAAGCGGTAACGACGGTTCCATCTACTTGGTCATCCTTTATTTCTGCCACAGCCGGACCTAGAAAAGTGAAGCTACATAATATCACATTCAGAAACTGATTTGGTTCCTGTCATTCTGTAGGCTGTTACGTGCCAGTCATAATCCACATCCTTTTTTATTTTCGAATGAAAGTGTACAGGGGTGATAAACAACAGGAAAAAAAAATTGTCAAACATTCTCACACGTTGTCGTACAGACTTCCAATACGTCGTGTGGACTTTCTTTCAGGTAGGACGTGTCCTAATTGTGAAATTTATGGGGAAGCACTGTCAAGGCGAGGCAACTCCGTAGTAATGAATCTGACCAATCAGACAAAAGAAACACCGACAACTGGCTAGTATGTAACATTGTGGGTCAGCTAGAATACCTTCAAAACATTGATCACCACGGAGGTATTCTGATGTTAATAGCTTACTGTGGAGTATTGTTTTGTGAATTTTTGTGTTAATCATTCATGACATCTGGAGAATACATTTGTCGAAAAAAAACACTCTGAGTTATGTAAGTTGCTTTGCGATTTTTTTTTCTTTTTTGTATTTTGACTTCGTCAAAGGCCAAATTTTGCCAGTGCTAGAATCTACAGAGTTTACGGTCAATACGGTCAAGGTCACAATCGTATCCAGATACAGCAGAAGCTTGTGTCACAATTCACAGTGCATTATCTAAGCTTGTTTCTACATTTTAAAAGAAAGAATCTAAGACGAGGTGATTTTCATGATTGTCCCATCACAGCAATGTATATCTGTACCTGTATACGTGTGAACTGCATTGTTTCTGGATCAATGAGAAGAACATTCTTCGCAAGGGAAAGAAACTCTAAATCAGAGCACTCACGAGCTGGCAGTGGCCACCCCTGTGATGATGGCGCGAGAGGCCCGAGCAAGAACTTGAAGGGGTTCTTGCGGATGATGACGAAGTAGATGAGGGCGATGAAGATGAAGCCGCAGATGAAGTTGCCGATGACCTCGGCCAGCACGAAGTAGCCCAGGCCGGTGAAGGTGGCCTCCAGGTCCTTGGTGCTGGCGATGGCTTTAGCGATGAGGCTGGCCACGCCTATAGGGGTCAGCCTGCACAACAGTCGGCATGACGAGTCACTTTTACATGGTACTTCAACAACACCAAAGGTGACGTCAGTCACACACACACACACACACACACACACACACACACACA
>CM031598.1:8862532-8890032 GCA_018398815.1 Conus ventricosus
CAAGGAAAAGCACTGATAATGACAGAACCACAAGGAAAAGCACTGATAAGGACAGAATCACAAGGAAAAGCGAGAACAAGGGAAGAGACAATTGGGAAAGAGTTTAATACTACTATGGAAAGGACTGCGAGGAAGAGAACAAGTAAAAAACAAAACAAAAAGAAAACACTACCAGGATTAGGACTACTAGGAAAATGACTGCCAGAATAAAAACAAAGAAACAGATGATGAGAGGAAAACCAGGAAAAAGGACCAGTAGTTGCAGGCAGCTCTATAAATTCCAAAAATAGAACTGCACACAATCAGGGACCTTGGAGGGAGTCACACACACACACACATCGTCTACATACAACATGTTCAAGACAGCCGTTAGTTGGTGTGTGTCGGGGAAATCTACTCCCGGTCTCTCAAAACACCGCCTTTTTGCAAGTGAAATTAAAAACCTGCTCGCATTTAATCTCAACATGGGTGGAGTGTCTTTTCCCCGTGCCATTCTTGGTTGCTCGATTCACAAGGCGGCAAACAAAGACCTTTCCTTCTATTAAATACGAAACAAAGGAAAGAACTGATGAATGAACGGACACACTCATACAACAAAAGTGTCGTCTGCTTAAGAAGCATAAGTCGTTCCATAGGTGATCTTATCATCTAAACAGGATTGACTCTTTGCTCTTACCAATGCAAACACGGCTTCGCATAGTAAATAGCGTGTGGGGAAACAAACCAAACACACATTCAGCCAATCCTACGATCGGTCGCATCGAAGTCTGAAGAAAATATGTTTATCGAAAGTGCTCTTGTCTGTCTTTGCATTGTGTGTCAAAAAAGAAGAAAAACAAACCCATTTGGACTCCACCAAAGATGCTTTGCACTGTCTGTGAGTTTATCTATATTTTGGCTTATTTGCATCGGCACTGCCTTTCACGTGTCTTGTTTCATACAGTTTCAAACAATCGCACAGAAAAAAAATTACACGTTTTGGAAGGACGATCTGTTTTAAATACTTCATCACAATGTCTAACTGAAAACAATGATTTTGTATTCGTAAGTAATTTACTCTCCCAGACAAGACGTCACCATACTCCATAATGCAAATTTCCTAGCCGGAAATAAACCTCCCCAACCCCCATTCAAACAGCTATGCCCGCAAGTTCACAAAAGGCCCTGTGAAGCTTGCCTGCCACGGTTGTCTCCCTCAATACCTTGGACAAAGCGAGATAGGACTGCTGTAGAAAAGAGACTAAGCTGAACAGAACAAATAAAAACAGCAATAGCAACAACACAAACATAATAATAACAACCACTCCTATTAGTAAATAAGAATGATGTGAACAAGTTACTTTCAGACTCTCACCGTATATTATATTTTCTTTCCTTTAAAATATTACGTGCCTCTAGAACAGAATGTTGAACACACACACACACACACACACACACACACACACACACAAAATCTGCTGACGCCTACGGTTATGTAGGCGTCCCGTTTCACTTTAGCAAATAACACAATGAAAGACCTTCTATCAGTGTAGCCCACATGGAGATTATCCCTGTCAGTTCTGCCTTGTGTCCCAGGGTCCTCTCCTTCCCGCCCCCACCTCCTTCCCTTCCCTGCGGCCTGGCGGGTATAATAACAGCCAACCCTTCAGACTGTTGATCTAGATTCTGGCCTACGTTCTGCTGTATTTACTGCGTGTGGCGAACGACTCCTTCACCCACCCTGTACTGTTTAACTCACAAAATATGACAGAACAGGGCAGACTGAACAGTTTAACGGATGTCACCATATCCGTCTGCCCTTTTCGGTTACAACTACACAAAACCATGGAGAAACATGAGACAATAATAAAGAGAAATGATTGTGTATACATTAAGTTGGCATTTGAGTACTGCGTGTGACTTTCTGACCGAAATACCACGATTGGTCATTGAGACGGTGATATCTTGCTCACGACTGGAAGTGGTGTTTGCAAGCACACCCACCCACTCCCACCTTCTTCTTCCTTCCCCCCCCCCCCCCCCCCCCCCCCCCCTTAACCTCTCTACTCCTCTGTCTATCTCGCACAGATGTCATAATTTGATATGAGGAACAGGCCAACTTGATGGATCTTTCTTCTAAGACTCCTTCCACCATGACATGTAAATACCAGCATGACCAGTCAACACCAGCATGACCAAGACCTGTCAACACCAGCATGACCTGTCAACACCAGCATGACCTGTCAACAGCACAATGACCTGTCACCACCACCATGACCTGTCAACACCAGCATGACATGTCAACACCAACATGATTATTCACCACCACCAACACCAGCATGACCTGTCAACACAAGCATGACATGTCACCACCACCATGACCTGTCAACACCAGCATGACATGTCAACACCAACATGACCGGTCAACACCAACATGACCTGTCAACACCACCATGACCTGTCAACACCACCAACGCCAGCATGACCTGTCAACACCACCAACACCAGCATGACCTGTCAACACCAACATGACCTGTCAACACCACCAACACCAGCATGACCTGTCAACACCAACATGACCTGTCAACACCACCAACACCAGCATGACATGTCAACACCAGCATGACCTGTCAACAGCAACATGACCTGGCAACACCACCAACACCACCATGACCTGTCAACACCACCAACACCAGCATGACCTGTCAACACCACAATGACCTGTCAACACAACCAAAACTAGCATGACCTGTCAACACCAACATGACCTGTCAACACCACCATGACCTGTCAACACCACCAACACCAGCATGACCTGTCAACACCAACATGACCTGTCAACACCAACATGGCCTGTCAACACCGCCAACACCAGTATGGCCTGTCAACACCACCATGACCTGTCAACACCACCAACACCAGTATGACCTGTCAACACCACCAACACCACCTTGACCTGTCAACACCACCATGACCTGTCAACACCAACATGACCTGTCAACAACCCCAACACCAGCACGACCTGTCAACACCACCAACACCAGCATGACCTGTCAACACCAACATGACCTGTCAACACCAGCATGACCTGTCAACACCACCATGACCTGTCAACACCACCAACTACCAGCATGACCTGTCAACACCAGCATGACCTGTCAACACCAACATGACATGTCAGCACCAACGTGACCTGTCAACACCACCATGACCTGTCAACACCACCAACTACCAGCATGACCTGTCAAAACCAGCATGACCTGTCAACACCAACATGACCTGTCAACACCAACATGACCTGTCAACAACACCAACTACCAGCATGACCTGTCAACACCACCATGACCTGTCAACAACACCATGACCTGTCAACACCACCATGACCTGTCAAGACCACCATGACCGTCAACACCACCAACACCACCACGACCTGTGAACACCACCAACACCACCATGACCTGTCAACACCAACATGACCTGTCAACACCACCAACACCACCACGACCTGTCAACACCACCAACACCAGCATGACCTGTCCACACCAGCATGACCTGTCAACACCACCAACACCAGCATGACCTGTCAACACCACCAACACCAGCATGACCTGTCAACACCACCAACACCAGCATGACCTGTCAACACCACCAACACCACCATGACCTGTCAACACCACCAACACCACCATGACCTGTCAACACCACCATGACCTGTCAACACCACCAACACCACCATGACCTGTCAACACCACCAACACCAGCATGACCTGTCAACACCACCAACACCACCATGACCTGTCAACACCACCAACACCAGCATGACCTGTCAACACCACCATGACCTGTCAACACCACCAACACCAGCATGACCTGTCAACACCAACATGACCTGTCAACACCACCAACACCAGCATGACCTGTCAACACCACCAACACCAACATGACCTGTCAACACCACCAACACCAGCATGACCTGTCAACACCACCAACACCACCATGACCTGTCAACACCAACATGACCTGTCAACACCACCAACACCAGCATGACCTGTCAACACCACCATGACCTGTCAAGACCACCATGACCGTCAACACCACCAACACCAGCATGACCTGTCAACACCACCAACACCAGCATGACCTGTCAACACCAACATGACCTGTCAACACCACCAACACAACCATGACCTGTCAACACCACCAACACCAGCATGACCTGTCAACACCACCATGACCTGTCAATACCACCAACACCAGCATGACCTGTCAACACCAACATGACCTGTCAACACCACCAACACCACCATGACCTGTCAACACCACCAACACCAGCATGACCTGTCAACACCACCAACACCAGCTTGACCTGTCAACACCAATATGACCTGTCAACACCACAAACACCACCATGACCTGTCAACAACACCAACACCACCATGACCTGTCAACACCACAAACACCAGCATGACCTGTCAACACCAACATGACCTGTCAACACCACCAACACCAGCATGACCTGTCAACACCACCAACACAACCATGACCTGTCAACACCACCAACACCAGCATGATCTGTCAACACCACCAACACCAGCATGACCTGTCAACACCAACATGACCTGTCAACACCACCAACACCAGCATGACCTGTCAAGACCACCAACACCAGCATGACCTGTCAACACCACCATGACCTGTCAACACCACCATGACCTGTCAACACCACCAACACCAGCATGACCTGTCAACACCAACATGACCTGTCAACACCACCAACACCAACATGACCTGTCAACACCACCAACACCAGCATGACCTGTCAACGCCACCAACACCAGCATGACCTGTCAACACCAGCATGACCTGTCAACACCACCAACACCACCATCACCTGTCAACACCACAAACACCAGTATGACCTGCCAACACCTACATCACCTGTCAAGACCACCATGACCTATCAACACCACAAACACCAGTATGACCTGCCAACACCTACATCACCTGTCAACACCAACATGACCTGTCAACACCAGCATGACCTGTCAACACCAGCATGACCTGTCAACACCACCAACACCACCATGACCTGTCAACACCACAAACACCAGTATGACCTGCCAACACCTACATCACCTGTCAACACCACCATGACCTGTCAATACCACCAACACCAGCATGACATGTCAACACCACCATGATCTATCAACACCAACATGACCTGCCAACACCACCATGACCTGTCAACACCAACATGACCTGTCAACACCAACAAGACCTGCCAACACCAACATGACCTGCCAACACCACCAACACCAGCATGACCTGTCAACACCAACATGACCTGTCAACACCAGCATGACCTGTCAACACCACCATGACGTGTCAACACCACCATGACCTGTCAATACCAACATGACCTGTCAACACCACCATGACGGCGTCAACACCAACATGACCTGTCAACACCAACATGACCTGTCAACACCGGCAGCAGGAAACGGCGTGAAGGAAACCCTGCAGTCTCCTTCACCATGGCATGCTGTTCAATCTTTGGGGCGTCTGGTGGATCTGAACACACTTCGTGCCCACACCGTCTGAACGCAGTAACATACTCTGCCCCTTCACGTCTTGATCTATGCAAGATGGTGAATGCGCTTTGTACAGCGCTCGCCGTGACAAATTGCACGGTGACTGGCAACCCCCTGTCAACACGCTTCTGCCTCTTGTTGCAGTGGCGACGAACAGCACTTGCATGGTGTCAGCTTTCTGTCACTCACGTGTGTGTGTGTTTTGAACTGAAAAACCTGACCTAAGTTAATTTGAAGGGCAGGCTGTTCCTGGGAGACATGGTAATTTTTCCATCCTCTTCGTCGGTACGTGTTTCATGCCTAGCGCAGCACATTTTCATTCAGAATTTCGTTGGCTTTTTGCTTGATGTCTCAGTTTACATGCACCCTCATTCTTCCAACTTCTTCAGCCCCTCTCCCACCCTCTCCCGTTGCTATACACAGGTTTGTCCAATTGCACCAAAAAATCTGCAGGGACCAGCCGATGTGAGGCAGTCATGTAGCAACCCACCAGAAGAGATGCTGCACCAATGCTGATCACTGTGTTGGTGTTCAGTGATACCAGTACTCACCCAACGTGCGCAGGACATCATTCACTACTGACAACGACGACTCACACATGGAGCCGCACTGAGTAAAAATGTTCCTCTCCGGAAGGTGCCATCACGTCCACCCAAAGACGGTCCACGACAAAATTGCCAACACTTGCGACTTTTGACTGGAACTGACCATAAGCATGGACGTGAAGAGTTTATCGAAAGC
This sequence comes from Conus ventricosus, assembly GCA_018398815.1. Classification (NCBI taxonomy): domain Eukaryota; kingdom Metazoa; phylum Mollusca; class Gastropoda; order Neogastropoda; family Conidae; genus Conus; species Conus ventricosus. Next base: position 8,868,844 of record CM031598.1, read on the forward strand.
GAGGTCGTCACGGGTGTTTGACAGCCTGGCCCACAGAAGATGAAACCTTTTTAATGATGACTGGTGAGGAACAGGATGGTAAAAATGATGCTATAGGGCTCCATTCTGTGTCATCTGGCTGGCCAGCCTGGGGGAGGGGGAGGTAATGACCAGTTAGGGTGTTTTACCCGAGCTGGCCAAAATCGTGTGGATCCAGGGGCCCCGAGAGGGGGCTGTACAAGGGCTGGGAAGGAGGCTGCCACAGAGAGCAGACGACCAACAACACCGATTCCGACCAATCACCGCCGGGGAGAGCAACGCCAAGAACTTCACAGACTAGAGTCTGGGGAACCTTCGGCCAATAGGACGTAAATCTCACCCATCACGGATCATGGCTCCGTTCTTAGAAGACCTCAGGGCAGGGCTGCAGTCTTCCTTTAACAATTTTCTGTCTTCCTTTAACAATTTTCTGTCGGCGTCAGTCTGTACAGACAACTGTGGTGCTGGTCAAGAAATCTAAGCAACTCTGAAAGGCCCCCACATTAAAAGATCAGCTGTTCCAGAACTCCGCTCTCATAGACACAATGATTCTGAGAACGGGTATATGGAAGAAACACATGAATGTATGCTGAAGTAAAATGGGGTAAAGGAGGCTCTTCGCACAATGGATAGTATTATAGGAAGGATAGGGGGGTTGGAGACAGAGACAAAGACAGGGACATAGACTGATCGCAACACAGAGACACAGAAAGAGACAGAGAGAAAGGGGGGACGGAGAGAAAGAGAGAAAGGGGGAATGGGGAAAGAGATAAACTGATGAAGCTTAAATAGATAGGATCACACACACACACACACACACACACACACACACACACACACACACATTGCAAACGTTTGCTTTTGACAAATAATGAATTTGATTCAATACAATTTTTGTTTTAAATTATATTCCGCCATTGTTATGAGGTGTCTGGTGCGTTCTTTCGGCTTTAAGCTGAATTTGCGACATGTCTCTTTAACATTTTCATTGGAAAGTCAGTTTACAATTTTGAGTGTGGAGATGAATCAATTTCTATATTCCAAGAATTCTTCGAAAGCTCGTTCTGCTGCTCGTTCGATCAAAGTTACTTTATTACCTTACCTATTAAATTCATCCATTTTCCCGTATCTTAAAGAGACCGTCACGTATGAAACAAGCAGCATGTACTTCGCGGTTCATCCACTCTGGTTGTGAACTATGTTTTAGTGTGCTTTTCCTAAATGGAGCATACCTGTCATACACGGAATAAAGAGTCTGCAGCCATAGTTCTAGCCCTTCTAGCACTTTCGCTGGATCAGTGTAACTTGTTAACATCTATGACGGGAGGTAGGGGGGGGGGGTCATGTGGTCAGTAAGAACACTGTCTTCGTAAAACTTGCAACAGGTCTGTAAGTGACTTGCTTGCGACCTCTTTCACACAGTTTGATTCCAATTCTTGTCTATTAATTAGGGAATGATGGCTCCATGTTTCACACAAACTGATTCCATTTCTTGTCTGTTTACTGGGAAATGGTGGCTGCATGTGTAGAAGGGTACATATTTCTCAAAGACGTTATGCGGCTTAGAGACACGATTGTCGTCAATTGACGGTTTGCTTGTGGGAATCGCAAAAACGGGCGTGTGAGACGGGTAGTACGAAGAACTCATGTCTGTCCTTGACGCTTGTCATTTTGGTAAGTCAACATCAAAGCCATCTAGAAGAACACTTTCAGGAGCATCACGATTCTGCATCCATCATGGCAGTCAACTTGTCTGCCCAGTCTACATTTTCTGACGAGTTTGTACGCACAAATCCGACGTTGGTGGATTTCCTTCCGTTAAACCTGCTTTGTGAATAAACTGCTTTTGATTCCAAAACTTTCAAATTCCAGTGAGCTTTGATTATCCAGTGTTTCGTGAAAATAACTTAACAGACCCGTAGACTCGTAATCTCCAAGTACGACAGTGAATCCAAGGGCTATGGCAGTGTTATCAAACACAAAATTTGAATGTCTTACTCCGATGAAACGAAATGTATGGTATCTGTATGATACAATATAGTGGGTACCTCATGTGATTTCTTCTTGGTGCAGTCTGCATTCACATAACCAATACAAAGTCCGTCTTTCTGTGTCCACAAAAAGGTTGCTTGCACCATGGTGCTACTAACACGAAGTAGTAATACGAGAGTGGATACTGTAAAGGATCTGAACGTTATGCATCTGTATTAGTACACGCCAAAGAAGAAACTTATACAGACAGAGAGAGAGAGAGAGAGAGAGGAAGAGAGAGAGAGAGAGAGAGAGAGAGAGAGAGAGAGAGAGAGAGAGAGAGGAGAGAGAATAAACGTGAGGGAAAGCGACATGGGGACTTTCTAACAATGCGTGGCTCGCCATCCAGTTGTAACAGCAGCTAAAAGAATGCAGCCTACATGCTGGTCATCACTATCCCTCCCGGGGTCGTCAATGACCACGGCAATGAGGGGGTTCACCTTCCCTTTCCTACACCCCACAGAACAGAGTTGGAGCTGTGTGCAGTCACCATGCACAACGTGTCCTGCCCAAGACCTCTAGAATCTTGTCAGACCTGTCTATAACCACAATATTCAGCCTCTCCCATGCCTAGAGCATATAAGACCATTTGGGAGCTCTACCATCACCACGTGCAACGTGTCCCGCCCAAGACCTCTAGAATCTTGTCAGACCTGTCTATAACCACAATATTCAGCCTCCCCATGCCTAGAGCATAGAAGACCATTTTGGAGCTCTGCCATCACCACGTGCAACGTGTCCTGCCCAAGACCTCTAGAATCTTGTCAGACCTTGTCTATAACCACAATATTCAGCCTCTCCATGCCTAGAGCATAGAAGACCATTTGGGAGCTCTGCCATCACCACGTACAACGTGTCCTGCCCAAGAACTCTAGAATCTTGTCAGACCTGTCTATAACCACAATACTGAGCCTCTCTCAGACCTGGCTATAACCACAATATTGACCCTTTCTCAGACCTGTCTATAACCACAATATTCATCCTCTCTCAGACCTGTCTATAACCACAATATTCAGCCTCCCTCTCCTATGCCTAACGCATAGAAGACCATTTGGGAACTCTGTGCCATCACCACGTTCAACTTGTCCCGGTTGAGCCCGAAGGACCATGTCAGATCCGTCTTCAGTCACAGCGTTCTACTTGTCCTGTCAATGTCCCACACAGCCACGTCAGAGCTGTCTGCAGTCACAGCGTTCTACTTGTCCTGTCAATGTCCACAGAGCCACGTCAGAGCTGTCTGCAGTCACAGCGTTCTACTTGTCCTGTCAATGTCCCACACGTCAGATCCGTCTTCAGTCACAGCGTTCTACTTGTCCTGTCAATGTCCCACACAGCCACGTCAGAGCTGTCTGCAGTCACAGCGTTCTACTTGTTCTGTCAGTGCCCCACACGTCAGAGCTGTCTGCAGTCACAGCGTTCTACTTGCCCTGTCAATGTCCCACAGAGCCACGTCAGAGCTGTCTGCAGTCACAGCGTTCTAATTGTCCTGTCAATGTCCCACAGAGCCACGTCAGAGCTGTCTGCAGTCACAGCGTTCTACTTGTCCTGTCAATGTCCCACACGTCAGAGCTGTCTGCAGTCACAGCGTTCTACTTGTCCTGTCAATGTCCCACACAGCCACGTCAGAGCTGTCTGCAGTCACAGCGTTCTACTTGTCCTGTCAATGTCCCACACGTCAGAGCTGTCTGCAGTCCCAGCGTTCTACTTGTCCTGTTCAATGTCCCACACAGCCACGTCAGAGCTGTCTGCAGTCACAGCGTTCTACTTGTCCTGTCAATGTCCCACACAGCCACGTCAGAGCTGTCTGCAGTCACGGCGTTCTACTTGTCCTGTCAATGTCCCACACGTCAGAGCTGTCTGCCGTCACAGCGTTCTACTTGTCCTGTCATGTCCCACACGTCAGAGCTGTCTGCATCACAGCGTTCTACTTGTCCTGTCAATGTCCCACACGGCCACGTCAGAGCTGTCTGCAGTCACAGCGTTCTACTTGTCCTGTCAATGTCCCACACGTCAGAGCTGTCTTCAGTCACAGCGTTCTACTTGTCCTGTCAATGTCCACACACAGCCACGCCAGAGCTGTCTGCAGTCACAGCGTTCTACCTGTCTGTCAATGTCCCACACAGCCACGTCAGAGCTGTCTGCAGTCACAGCTTTTCTACTTGTCACTGTCAGTGTCCCACACAGCCACGTCAGAGCTGTCTGCAGTCACAGCGTTCTACTTGTCCTGTCAGTGTCCCACACAGCCACGTCAGAGCTGTCTGCAGTCACAACCTTCAGCTTTATCCCGCGTCAAGTCCACAGGACTCGGTGTCTGTGTCGTCACCACGCCCCCTGCCTTTGGCCAGTTCACGTCAGAGTTATCGGTGCTGGCAAGTCCATGGGGACTGTCCCCGGATGGATGTGGTAGCGCCCTCCAGTGGGGGAGGCTCACTCATGCTGGATCCAATCTAAAGCAATGACTGTCGTCAGTGGGAACGTAAGAAAGTCAGCAGGGTGGTGTCTTGCGCCAGTTGTATTAGAACATGGGCCACTGAATAGCGCTGAAGTGACCCCATAACTGTGCAGAATCTCCTCTGTTGAGTTGCCGCACGACGACTTGATCTTGGCTGCTCCCTTTGGAGCGCAAGTTCTGGAACTGCGGCGGAAAAAACTCAGAGAGAAGCGTGGAAGCTGAGACAGCGAACACACACACACACACACACACACACACACACACACACACACACACACACACAACACACACACACAAAGCATCAGTCCCAGACTCACCTGGCTTGATGAGCACGGCCAGCACAGTGCCAACGACAGCCCCGGTGATGTTGGTGCTGATGATGTAGGTCAAGGCCACAGCACTGGACACGGCCGTTCTCTTTGGGCTTCAGGCCGGCAGTCCCTGAGGATGGGATGTCAGACACAAGTGAGGGTAGACTGGCATGGACTTTCGCCGTGTGCGTTTTCATCGAGTGGGCTTTTCCCCGGGTAAATTTTCGCCTAAGGGGAATAGTTTTTGACATATGGAAAAGTTCAGTTGTTACCAAAGCTCGCTTGCTTGCTTTCTATCCTCTAAAACTGTTCCCACACACACACACACACACACACACACACAACACACACACACACACCTAGAGGGCTGAAGTGTGGTCACCCTTCTCACAACACAACATGATCACCTCACGTATTTTCAATACTATTTCAACCAATCCTATCACAAACATTTCCTCGTGAAGAATGCATGCAAAATCTGAAAAAGAGACAAAGAAAACCTTCTTCGCCGATGTTAAAAAAAGCCGATGAATGTTCCATGGTATGCGCAACTTGGATGGTTTCCTAACAAACAGCAATCAGTAACAAACAAGTAGGGTAACTCTTTGCTCCATGATGATATAATTACAGGCTCATAACCCTCAATAGATGTAACTCTTTGCTCCCATGATGATATAATTACAGGCTCATAACCCTCAACAAATGCTGCTGGCGACATCAAATCGCCAAGCGAAATGTCAACACAGAGCACACAGAACAAACAAGGAGGCAGACCAAACAACGGGGATGTCTCCTTGTTTGTTCTGTGTGCTCTGTGTTGGCATTTCTGATAGCCGATTTCGTGTGGTAAGCAGCATTTGGTTGGAGGTATGGGCCTGTATTTATCTCATCATGGAAGGAAGAGTTACCGTACTTGTTATTATTTACTGTGTACTGTTGCCTGCCTCAGTTAAGGTTCCTTTCCAGCCTACAATCAGACACTGACTGCTGGTTATCCAAGACGAAAACAGTCAGTGCGTGCCACTTAAACCACGCATAATTTATGATGGCATGCTTCAAAGTCCGAATGCATTCAGTAATCCACGACTATGTTTTATATCAAGAAAAAGATTTAACATAAAGTGAGACCGTATCATATCTGGTACAACCGATCAGCTGTTAGTGTTGTGGACACAAATTATGCCACAAATAGAAATAGAGTCCAACAACATAGAGTTTTGGGGGAAAAGCTGGACCTCTCAGATGACGCAGAGACTGATCTCTATGGTAACGGAGTGAGTGAACTCTATGATGGCGGAGTGACTGAACTCTATGATGCCGGAGAGACTGACCTATCATGATGATGATGATGATGATGTCGGACTGACTAATCTCTATGATGAGGGAGTGACTGACCTATCATGATGATAATAGATAATGATGATGATGACGACGACGATGACGCAGTAACTGACCTGCGATGATGCTGCTGACGATGAGGGGCAGGACGGCTGCCTTCAGCATCCTCATGAACAGCTCCCCGGGCATCCCTGAAGTCAGCACCACACCGTGACACCTCACTATGATGGTGTGTCTACACCGTGACACCTCACTATGATGGCTGTGTCTACACCGTGACACATCATGACTGAACATGCCTACACTGTGACACCTCACTATGATGACTGTGTCTACACCGTGACACATCACTGACCTGAACATGTCTACACTGTGACACCTCACTGACTGAACATGTCTACACCGTGACACCTCACTGACCTGAACATGTCTACACTGTGACACCTCACTGACCTGAACATGTCTACACCGTGACACCTCACTGACCTGAACATGTCTACATTGTGACACATCACTGACCTGAACATGTCTACACCGTGTCACCTCACTGACCTGAACATGTCTACACTGTGACACCTCACTGACCTGAACATGTCTACACTGTGACACCTCACTGACCTAAACATGTCTACACTGTGACACCTCACTGACCTGAACATGTCTACATTGTGACACCTCACTGACCTGAACATGTCTACACTGTGACACCTCACTGACCTAAACATGTCTACACTGTGACACCTCACTGACCTGAATATGCCTACACTGTGGACACCTCATGCCCTAAAACTGTCTACACTGTGACACCTCACTGACCTGAACATGTCTACACTGTGACACCTCACTGACCTGAACATGTCTACACCGTGACACCTCACTGACCTGAACATGTCTATACTGTGACACCTCACTGACCTGAACATGTCTACACTGGGGACACCTCACTGACTGAACATGCTATAGTGTGACACCTCACTGACCTGAACATGTCTACACTGTGACACATCACTGACCTGAACATGTCTACACTGTGACACATCACCGACCTTAACATGACTACACTGTGACACCTAACTGACCTGAATAGCCTACACTGTGACACCTCACTGACCTTAACATGTCTACACTGTTACACATCACTGATCTGAACATGTCTACGCTGTCCTGTTTTCATACAGAGAGAAAGTGGGGGCGGGGATAAAGAGAGATAGACAGATGAACAGACGGACAGAGAGAGAGAGAGAGAGAGAGAGAGAGAGGGAGACTCAAGACTCAAATGTTTTATTCTTAAAGGCCATAGCCCCTTAGAATGGGGATGCACAAAAATAAATCATGTCGAAATTGATTTTGGGGTATTCTTTATGTTACATACATAGTTCGCTTTTTGAATGCTTTATATATAAATAAATCGCTAACTTTTTAAACCGTGTTTTCATTTGATGACGACATTAACAAGGTTAATTTGAAAAGGCATGGATTATTGAAGTACTTTCTTGAGATGAATTCCTGTCTAAGTTCATCTAGTACTGGACAAGCCAATACAAAATGAACTTCATCCTCTTTTGCATTTCGACACAAAGGACAGATCAAATTTCCACTACATGACTGTCTATAACGGAAAATAATGAGTAAAGAGATCGGAAACACCAAATCTAAACTTAGCCATGATGCGTTTTAAATGTTTGTCCATTTTCATTGTTATATATACAGGTAAACATCGTAGATTATTGTACGTTTATACAATTCAAATCTGTCACTATTTTGTACATGACAATTCCAATTTTGCCAACTACAGTCAACGAGTCTTTCTCGGAATCCTGGATAAAAGCATTCGTATCACCAACACCTTGGGTTTATCCATACAAATCCGAAACCATATTCACACAGTTTCACTCTCACATTAGTCACCCAGTTTTTCTTACCTCTGTCGTCCAATTTAACAACATTCGATATGCTTTATATGGGAATCTGTGACCTTGCATCTGAGTAATTTTCAGCCAATATCGAACACACTTAATAATGGAATTCAAATTTATAGGAAATCTAGCCGTTTCACCATAAACCAAATCATTTGGCGTTTGCAATGATACACCAAGAAATCTCTTCAAAGCAAACAGATGTAACTTTTCACAGTGTACTGCAGCAACTGCATCAAGGCCCCATACTTCAGCTCCGTACTGTACCATAGGTTGAACCTGGCTATCAAATAACTTCAAAAACAAAGTAAGGGAATCGTTATTTAGCAATGATAATTTCTTTAGTATGCACAGTAACGCATTTTTAGCTCTACTGGCCAATCTTTGCAAGCGAAGACAAAACTCAAAAAGCGTTGAGAAGTATATTCCTAAGTATTTATACACATTGACAACAGGCATTGTAGACCAATTGTACATCCATCTTTTTCTCGCTGCTAAATATCCACCCTTTCTAAATACAATTATATTACTTTTTGCCATATTAACCTTTAATTCTAATGAAGCAGCAACTCTTTGCAAAGTGTTTAACTGGGTTTGTAATCCAACCACTGTTTCTGACACCAAGGCCACATCATCAGCCAAAAAAAGAATGAAATTTCCACAACGTCATTTATGAAATGTGCCCGTGCCTTCCACAATGTATAACCCGTGTTAGTTCATTAATGAATAAAGAAAACAGAACAGGGCTACAGACATCGCCCTGTTTCACACCAGAAGTGCAATTTATATAGTCTGTTAGAGCATCACCAGATCGCACTCTTGCTTTTACACAATTATACATACTTATAACACATTTATAAAGTTTTCCATGGATACCATTTTTAAACAGGATAGGCCACAGCAAGGTTCTATTGACTGAATCAAAAGCCTTCTCGAAGTCAATAAATGCAACATATAATTTACGATTTAAGCAAAACTGTTTTTGAACAAATGCCATTAATGTGAAATGTGATCAACTGTAGAATAGTTTTTCTTGAACCCAGCTTGAAATTCCCCGGTAATGTTATTTTCTTCCACCCATTCCTGTAATCTCCTATTGATAATAGCACTGTACAGTTTACTGCCAACATTACACAATGAAATTCCTCTATAATTATTTGGATCGTTTGAATCACCTTTTTTAAACAATGGGATGACAATAGACTCGGACCAGCTTCTGGGATATACCCCTTGATCAAATAAGGTGTTAAAGAATTTAACCAGAAAATCTAGAAATAAACTTGACTGGCACGCACTTTTTATCAGTTCACCGATAATTCCATCTGGACCAGCAGCTTTGCGAGGTTTTACCTTTCTTAGCGCGACTATAACTTCTTCTTTGGAAAGGGACGGTTTAGATTGTCATCGTCATGATCTGATTCATCAATGTAATTTTCATTTCCCCGATCATTATGAGACCCCGCGTTTCCTTCTAGCAGATCTCTGAAATGATGAGACCATGTTTCTAAACTTATATCATTTACGGGTTGCTTCCTTTTTCTGGAAATTTGCGGACACAGTCCCAAAATCTTTCTGATTATTTACAGACGTAAGTAATTCTGTCAACAGAGTATATTATATTGCTTTTCTTTTCTCTTTAAAAGATGTTTACATTCTCGCCCAGCTTTGCAGTAGGCTACACGAGACGGTATTGACAAAGAACGTCGATATCTGTTTAATAAATTACGAGCATTTCTTTTGTTAGCAAGACATTCCAAATCATACCAGTCGTCTTCTTTCTGACATTTTCCCAAAACTAACCTGTTTCTTCATACATTCCCCAGCCTCTTTTATACAAGAATTAAACACACTTAACGTTCTTCGATATTATTATCAACCAGTCTTACTGCCTCTTGCATGCGCACTTGCATTTCATCGGAAAGGATTACATTTTTAAACAAATCAGCATGAGCTTCGCTCCCGACAAATTTTTCAATAGTGCAGCGCCTGTTGTTTACTGTACGGGCTCACAGTTATGACATGAGGAGCGAACTTCAATTCTAAAGGCATGTGGTCAGACTCTGTTCTCTCAGACACATACATCTCGCAACTAGGGAACTGGTAGAAAACAAATCATAAGACATCAAAAAAATAGTCATTCACACTGCTACCGCTGTCGGATATGTATGTGTAGCGACCCTTGAAAGTCGCCTTACACACTCCATTTAAAATACACAATTTCAAAGCAGTGCACATGTTAATTAACGCTTTCCATAATTATTCAGGACAACATCTTCTGAATTTCGTACATCAGGTGGCCACTTTTATGTTGATCATTGTATGTAAACTGCTTTCTTCAAAATACATGAGAAATTTGAAATTCTGCTATTCAAGTCACCGCAGACTATTACATCCACATCGTTATTAACAGAAAGTAAACAATCACATAGAAATTCTTCTAACAGGGAAACCCATTTTCTTTATCAAAATAGGAATAGTAGGGCGCCCCTCCGGAGGTACATATGCACATACGAAGATAAACATGTTTTAGGTACCAAGCAAAGATTTATCAACAAGAAAAGCACAGAACAAATCAGATACAACATCCAAAGGCGTAAAAAAGGGACGGATCTCATTTTTTACAAGACACACCAGCCACCGGAACGCCTTCCACGTGCCGTAAACTTTAATGCACGTGTACAGTAAACTGTGTACCCAGAGAACACAGGCGACTGAAAAAAATCTACAAACGTCTCGACAAAACATACAAAATCAAAACCAGACACATAAGAAATAAAATCATTATTCTGCATTTTGGAAAGCAATCCATTAACATTCCAATGAAGAAACGAAAAAAGTTTCATTTTATTACAAGTGTCACCATTACTTAATTCATCATTTTTAGAGGACAAGGACATCAAACAAACATTTCCATCAGGACACATCACCATCTGTGTTGCTAACATTTTCTACCGGCACTGACATTACTGAGCTTTCCTCACAACACACGGCCTCACGGCTCGTTTCACGAGCTGTCGATACACAGCGCCGGGTTGAAACAACCGGTGTCAGCTCACCCTTGGTTCCCTTCACTGTTAAGGACACGTCATATGACTAATTTTGGACCGGCCCAGTTCCTATCTTGATAATTCAACAAGCCCATTGTCAGTTACCTATGGTGAATCGCTTGCCGTCGATAAGGAGGTAGTTAAAGACTAACGTAGCCCGTTTACCATCACTTCTGGCTTTCTTGAGGTGAGGTGTCAGTTTCTTCCTCAGCTCTCGCACCTGGTCGAGAAGTCCTCTCCGATGAAAGTGTTTGTTCCCTGTAGTTTTCGTTTTGCTCTGAGAATGTCCTGCCTCTGCTTGTAAAAAACACATCGAGCAATCACGGGAGAGTCCTGCCTATTGTTCAGTCGATGCACCCTTCGAATTCAAAATCTGGGACAATTCTAACGTGTTGGTAATGAGGTCCTTCAAAACATTTTCACAGTCCACAGGAGTCTCATTTTCCTGACGTGGCAGTCCATAGATGATTTAGGTTGTTCCGCTTGGATCTCCCTCAAGATCGTCGGTCTTCGTCTCAAGCTCCCCCATCTTTTGGTCAAGTCCTGGTTCTGCTGCCGTAGACTGGTGACCTCTCCCGAAGCCCCTTCAGCTCCTCCTGCATGGCAGCGTATTCCTCACGAAGGGCATTCATGTCCCGCTTCACATCGTCGAGCTTCGCATCGAATTTACACTCCATGGTGTTCAGCTTGCTCATGATGTCAGACAGTGAAGGTTAGAGAGAGAGGGAGAGAGAGAGAGAGAGAGAGAGAGAGAGAGAGAGAGAGAGAGAGAGAGAGAGAGAGAGGAGAGAAACAGTGGGGAGAGAGATTGACAGACAGGACAGACAGAGACAGGGAGACAGAGACAGACTGACAGACAGACATACAGACTTACAGACAGACAGACCGATAGGGAGACACAAAATTTGGAAACACAGATAGACAGAGATAAACAGATAGGCAGACAGGCAGACAGACCCGGGAGACCGACAGACATACATGCAGACAGATAGACAGACCGACAGACAGACAGGTAGCGACAGAAGCAGAGACAGAGGGGTGAGGAGGTGGGGCGGATGGAGGACAAAGTGGCAGACACACACACAGACAGAGTGACATCGATAACGATGTCATGCCGCTGACATTATTTGTGATTTAGGAAGGACCTAGCTGATTTAATGGACATACCAATGTCCTCTTAATCACGGAAACGGGTTTTCCAATCCCCGCTTGAGAGAGAGGAGAGAGAGAGGAGAGAGGAGAGAGAGAGAGAGAGAGAGAGAGAGAGAGAGAGAGACAGACAGACAGACAGACAGACAGACAGACAGACAGACAGACAGAGACAAAAGAGAGAGAGACAGACAGACAGACAGACAGACAGAGACACAGAGAGAGAGAGAGAGAGAGGAGAGAGAGAGAGATGAGAGAGGGGAGAGAGGGGAGACGGTCAGGTTTGGGCCCGAGCGTTTCTCGGTGTTTTGGGCTGATTCAACGAATCTTTGATCTCTGAAAAATCCGCCCACTCCCAAGCCCTTCGGGCAAGACTCCAAACCAAGCCACCATGTGTGAATGCATGCATAATAAATTCCTGTTCGTCTGTACGAGCGATGAATCTCTCTATTCCATCCTTTGTCGATGACTATCATTTTGCTGGCGTAACGAGTGATCAGAGCAAACACACACTGGTCCCCCACGTGTTTAGACATTATCTCTGAAGACGAGATGTGGCTGTGTGTGGCTGTGTTTATAGAGTAATTAAAGGCAGTTACAGACGCATGTTGGCCCAGTCCCTTACGCTAACATCTGACCGTAAGCTAACAGTAATGCATACTACCCTGCGGATGGCGGTGGATAGGACCCACGCTCCGAAAGCCCCCGGACAACACCACCAGAAAAGCCCTGACCTGGAATCCCCCAAGGCAAAAGGAAGCGAGGAAGACCAAGAAACACCTGGAGACGGGACCTGGAAGCGGACACCAGGCAGATGGGTTACAGCTGGGGCGATTTATAAAAGATTGCCCAGGACCGTGGTCGCTGGCGGGCAGTTGTTGATGACCTATGCTCTGGCAAGAGCAATGGGCCTAAGTAAGTAAGTAAGAAGATACTGGCATGCGGTCTCTCTCTCTCTCTCTCTCTCTCTCTCTCTCTCTCTCTCTCTCTCTCTCTCTCGCGCGCCGCGCGCGCGCGCGTTCTCTCTCATAGTGACTAGGGATAGTGCCGACCGAGGCACTGACTCGGTTCTCACTAAACGTGCATAAAGCAGACGATACTATGCCCTGCATTCGTTCATCAGGTGGGGGAGGGTGCATTAGTATGTTTCATTAGAGAAATCGTATTGTCTTCTGCAATACCCTTTCTTAGTGATGGATTCCATACTCAGAGCATTATTCACAATGCACATAGTAGTGATTAATCACCACACAAAGTGCCGAAAATAAAAGCAAAATGCTCTATTTAGGACTGCTGTCAGGATAGTTGGAGGGGGGGGGGGGGAGGGGAGGGAGGGAGAGGGGGGGGAGGGGGGGGGCACAGACACAAGAATCTCACCGACGGTAAAATGTGAAAATTTAGCCAAGAAACGAAGAAAGAAATGCGAAAAGTCTTTTTGGCAAGGAGCATATGAAAGGGACACATAATCACAAACACACATGTGCAGATGGAGAAACAACAACATGGAGACCGATCGATCAAGACCGACAGACAGACAGAGAGGCAAGGGGCCACGAAAACGATCATTACTCCTTATGTTCAGTCTCTTTCTGGGATACATACGAGGACAAAGCTTTTGAGTGCTCGCCTCTTGTGGCCTACAAACAGTGACAGTCTCGGACTTTCGAGCGGAAGGTTGAGGGTTCGCCTTTTGGCCCTACAAACCGTGACAGTCTCAGACTTTGGAGTGGAAGGTTGAGGGTTCGCGTCCTGGCGTAGAGTACTTTCATTCCGTCCCGCAAGTTTCGTCCGCCGGAGATAATAATAAGAGGGGAAGGAGGTGTGTGTGTGTGTGTGTGTGTGTGTGTGTGTGTGTGTGTGTGTGTGTGTGCGCGCGCGCGCTTGCGTGCGTGCGTGTGTGCGTGTGTGTGTGTGTGTGTGTGTGTGTGTGTGTGTGTGTGTGTGTGGTGTGTGTGTGTGTGTGTGTGTTTACGGGGGAGGAGGTAGGGAGATCACGGGAAAAAGGAAAGGGGCACGCAGGGAAGGGTGTAGAATTTCAGCATACTGAAATGCACCCCAATGCCTCCCGTCTTTTCTATTTTTAAATTCAGTGCAACTGCCTTTGAACCATGAGTTCCCTACGCAGATTTACTTACTAATATAATAATGAAGATGATAGTAACAACAACAACAACAACTACAACAACTACTACTACTACTACTACTACTACTACTACTACTACAAAGAGTATGGATTACGTGGTGTGTTTTGTTTTGTTTTTCGTTTGTTTGGTCTGGTTTGGTTGCTTTTTTCTCTCTTTTAAGGCAAAGGAGGATCCTTCAAATACAAGCAGTGAGAAAACAATGTAATTCAAACTATACAATGTAATTCAAACTATACAATGTAATTCAAACTATACCATGTAATTCAAACTATAACTATTTCGCGGCGCAATTCTTACCCAGCGCCCCATTCTTACCCAGCGCCCCATCTACCCTGTCAATATCCACTGTCTACAAAAAAACAAAAAAAAAAAAAGAAAAAAGGAGCGGGGTGGGTTTGTACAAAGTTAGTTTCCGTTAATTAATTAAACATACACGGAGTGTGTGTGTGTGTGTGTGTGTGTGTGTGTGTGTGTGTGTGTGTGTGTGTGTGTGTTGTGTGTGTGTGTGTGTGTGTGTGTGTGTGTGTGTGTGTGTGTGTGTGTTGTGTGTGTGACGTGTGTGTGTGTGTGGTGTGTGTGTGTGTGTGTGTGTGTGTGTGTGTGTGTGTATGTGTGTGTGTGTGTGTGTGTGTGTGTGTGTGTGTGTGTGTGTGTGTGTGTGTGTGTGTGTGTGTGTGTGTATGTGTGTGTGTGTGTGTGTGTGTGTGTGTGTGTGTGTGTGTGTGTGTGTGTGTGTGTGTGTGTGACGTGTGTGTGTGTGTGTGCCTGCTTGAGGGTAGGACTGGAAAAGGAGACTGAGCTATGGACAGTAGAATAGAAGTAGGGAAAGGGACATTATCAAAAGAGAAAAAAGGGAAATGATTAAAGGGAAGGGAAGAGGAAGGAGGGGGGGGGGGGTTAAAGGTTTCTATGATAACTATGGTAATGAAGATGATGATTTCTCCTTTGTTTTTTTTCAGTACGTTTTTTTATATGGCAATAAAACGACGAAAAATAAGTCCATATCCATTCTCTTCACTTTCGTATTTTCTCTCGATGACTAAAGTCCCCAACCCTCACTCCTGCAACCCCCTCCGTCCCCTCCGAACTTTTTGTCTTCTGCTGTGCTGACTCGTCTCCTTGTCTCTGTGATTTCTTTGTTTTTAACTTTGCCTCATAAACGAAAGCTGCTAACAAGTATCTGATCTGAGGCCTTGTGGCCCTAGTGAATGAACTCCTCCCTGAATCTAAAGGTTCTGGGTTCAGTTCCTCGATCAGACTCTAACCTAGTCTTCGGACAAGCCATTGAATTGAAGATTCGGATTTGGAAATATTCATTAAAAAGTGAACGCGGTTAAAAGATTCCTTTTCATCGTTCATAGCAAGCCCCATAAGCAGGAAGAATCGTTATTCTCACACAAAAGGAAAAAAATCTCTTGATCACTGGCATTGTTAGTTTTAAAGTGAGGTGACTGCAAGCGAAAACTGAGACAAACTTTAAACAGAAAATTTTAAGCGACTCCCCCGGGTTGATATGGACAAAACAAATCAAAAAGACAAAGCACGACGCTTTTTCGACCTCTTAGGTCTTTCGGGCCCACAATATACAACATTCAGGACAATAAAAGCGAAGAACAAGCAATCACTTATCTTCTCGAATTCGGCAAAAGAGGGCGTTTGGAGAAGATAGAGTGATTGCTCGTTTTTCTTTTCCATTGTCCCGAGACGCTCGTGTTTTGTCTTGTAGTTTGTTTACCGGTGGGGGCTACTTAAAATCACTGTTAAAATTTACTGCTATTGTGTTTGGGCATCTTCCGCGAAGGCAAAATGTGCTGCCTTTCAGGTGAATCAAAAACGAACTGTATTCAGAAATATGAATAAAAACTGCCTTTTGTGTCCGTTGAGATGCGACCACTGTTACCGAAAAGATTCTTTTGTGTTTGATACCCAGAATCCATCCACAAGTTTTCGCCTTTATTTCAGTTAAATATTTGTTTACATTGTTACTGTATATTATGCTTATTGTATGTGTAGGAATGTTGCTATTTTTTTTTTCCTGTGTTATTCTCTGTATCGTAAAAGTGTCGTACCTCAAAAATATGGACCTAGATCAATGTGTCTTCTTTTGGACTATTGGTTTTCATTTATTCACTTACGTATTCATTTGCTTCTTTCTATCTTTATATACGTATCTGTTGATTTCTCTATCATAAATCTATCTACTATCTATGAAATATTTTTCTATATATCTCTCCTATCTATTTATCTATCCATCAATCCATCGGTCTATCTATCTTTTTTATCTATCTATTTATCTATCTATCTATCTATCTATCTATCTATTATCTATCTATCTATCTATCTATCTAGGTAAGAGCCAAATCATCATGTTCCGGGTCTCACTGTCGATGATTTTTATTCATTGGCTTAAACACATTCCACGCAACAACACCACACAGCAAATCATACTACACATTGGAATAAACACGTGCAAACGTACATCAATCAGGGAAAACACATGGGCACAGCTGATCAAAAACATCAACATGTTTCCTCAGGCTAGACTATTGGCTTCCTCCATCATCCCCCAATGGGACAGCACCCTCTCAAAAAGACCGTCCACTCTCCAACTTGCCCCTCACTACAGTGTGTGCCAGAGAAAACATTGTATATGCCGACCACACCTCCATTTTCATCCCCAAAACGGAGCTCCACGCAAGGACATGTACACCAAACCCCCTCCCCCCCGCCCCAAAGGCCAGACAGGTTGGCGTACAGCCTCAAATACCCCGGGACCCAAAAATACTGCAGACAACCTCTGCTGAGGACGCCCATTAGAAGACCATGTGGCGAGAGCTGGATGCAGTCCTCGCCCCCCCCGGCCTCCAGCTACGATATGAACACCAAAGAGACACTGGTCTCACTTGGTGTTCATTACCAGCAGCCCTCAGACCTCCATCCTGCCCACAGTTCTGCAGCCACCTACAATGCCTGGATCAACAGGTGGGTCTGTTCCCACCCTCCCCCCCTGGCGACCCGACATCCCAATCCCTGTCTATCCTTGACAACCCGGCGTGCAGCTACCCATCCTGCATCTCCGGCGACCCGATATCCACCTTATCTTCGACCTCGGGCGACCGACTTTCAACTTCCCATATTCTGCCTCCGCCCTATAATGTGTGTGTTCCGAGACTCAAGTGTGAGACATATCCACAGTGTGTGTGTGTGTGTGTGTGGTGTGTGTGTGTGTGTGTGTGTGTGTGTGTGTGTGTGTGTGTGTGTGTGTGTGTGAATGCGAGCGTGCGTGCCCCGCGTGTGTTTTGGGGTGTGGTGGGGTGTGTGGTGTGTGCGTGTGTGTGTGGTGTGTGTGTGTGTGTGTGTGTGTTGTGTGTGTGTGTGTGTGTGTGTGTTGTCTGTGTGAATGCGAGCGTGCGTGTGCGCGTGTGTGCTTTGTGTGTGTGTTGGTGTGTGTGTGTGTGTGTTTTGTGTGGTGTTGTGTGTGTTTTGTGTGTGTTGTGTGAGCGGTGTGCGTGTGTATAAGTGTGTGTGTGTGCGATAGTGTGTGTGTGTGTGTGCTCGCGCGCGTGAATACAAGCGCGCGTACGCATATTCGTGGAGGCGCAAATTTATATGCAAGCTCCACTATTTTAAAATACAATTCTAAAAGTTTAAATACCCATACCTCACCACTCCAACACTCCCCCCTCCCCATCCCTTCCCCTTCCCCTTCTTTTTGGGTTTTTCGTTTGTTATTTTTTTATCTTTATTTTTTCCGAACATAATCATATGGTCTACTCATGGACACTAAGGATGTGTGAATACTCACTTATTTCTGCTTTTGTTTGTGCTCAGAACATCGATTGTGTTTATTGTGCTCCATCTACCAGCTTGTGAAGTTTGATTGTCATTTTAGCTGACATTACAAACTTTGGAAGTGAGGTAGGCGGCTCGTGCAGGTCCTCTCGCTTTGGGGGACTGAGAAGAAAACTTTGGGCCAGCCTCCTGACATTGGGACCAGGACTATTTCTCACCGCCAAAAACTTTTCGTGAATCACAGATTAAAAAAAAAAAAAAAAAAAAGTTTTTTTTTTTTTTGTTGTTTTTTTTGTGGTTTTTTTTTTCTTCTTTTGGCTTGTTGTTGTTTGTTTGTTTAATTTTTTTGTTTTTGTTTTTGTCTTTTTTGTTTGCTTTGTTTCCCTTTTTCTTCATCTACACTCTTTAAAACCTGCTCTGAAGTGGATTGTGCCATAGCACTCATCGCATCCTTTTTATTTGCACCGCTGTAAACTTTTTTGATGTTGTTGTTGTTGTTTTGGTGTGTGTGGTCTTATCGTCATTCATTGCTTTAAGCTTGATACTTTGTTTTCTTTCTTTCTATTTGTTCGACATTGTGCTTCAACCATTGCTCTTTTTGTTGTTTGTTGTTTACTGACTGACTGAATTTTCTAAAGAACATTCTGTTATCTGTTTTAGGATAATAGTTAACCTTTAAATTCTTTGTGTGCGCTTGTCATTATTGTGCGTTATCCACAACCGTTACCTTTCTCACCTGTATTCTGTTTTTGTTGTTGTTTTTTGTTGTTGTTGTTGTTGTTTTTAACCTATAATTCTCTGTGCTTTTTGGTGAAAACTGTCTTCCTCGTCGATTGTGCCTCTGTTCCCTTTACCAATACTTCCCATAATCCCACTGTCCCAGGACTTCAAGTTGGACATCTCAATGTCTATCATTTATTTAATAAGGTCCATGAAATCGCATCTCTCTTAAAACAGTCACCACATCCAGTAAAGTATTTGGCTTTAAGTGAAACAAGGTTAGACTCTCGCATAACAGATAACCTTATTAGCATTCCTGAATACAACGTAGAACGACGCGACAGTGATCAACCCCAGCATACTGGCCTTGCCGTATACATTCATCAATCAATTGCCAACATTACCCGACGCAGAACTGATCTTGAATCTGATACTGTCGAATGTGTCTGATTGAAATAAAAAAACTCCAAATCACCGCCATTACTAATCGGACATTTATATAGACACCCATCTTCCACATACGAATGGTATGACAACTTTGTACAAATGATGGATTGGATCTGTCACAACAATTCCAAAATTTTACTACTGTTAGGGACTTCAATATTGATATGTTAAACAACAACCGCTTGGACAAGTACACTATCACTTTATGCACTCCATCAGTTAGTACAAAACCCCCAAAAAGAATAACTAAAACAACTGCGACACTTATTGATCATGTATACACTAACAACAAATCGCAACACTAGATGTTTCAGTGGTAAAATTCTGGTATTAGTGATCACTGTCCATCTCTGCACGTGGTCCTTAAGGCTCCCAAAAACCCCCACCCAAAGGTCACACGACCATCCAATACCGCTCTTTCAAAAAGTTTAATGAAGCAGCATACCTCTATGACTTAAACATTTCCCCATTTCACTTAACTTATATTTCTCAGACGTCGATGATGCACTGTCCCCTTCGGTACCAAACATTCCTCACCATCATAAATAAACACGCGCCGTTACATCAAAAAGAGTTAGCATCCGAGATGAACCCGTGGTTAACTCCAGAATTGCTGCAAGAAACGGTACTACGTGACCAACTCAAGGCAGCAAATTTGTTTGACGAATACAAAGAGCAGAGAAACTTTGTTTCAAACGAAGTTGAAAAAGCCAAACGAGACACTTCAGTCAAATGATAACGGGTGCAAAATCCACAGCGCCAATGTGGAGGGCAATAAACACTATTGTACGCAACAAACGTACAAATTCACAAACTTCAAGCACCAACATCACCCCGGACAAATTTTAAAACCCACTTTCTGTCATTATAGATACCCTTACCAAGCTTCACAGACGTTAAGAGCACCAAATGAATATACATGCCCGACTTTCCCTAATATCATTTTGCAAACTAAAACTTGATCCAGTAACTCAATTAAAATTCCTCTTCTTGCTGTACATGAAGTAGGTATGCACATAGCGCAATTAAAGAATAAAAAATCCATGGGTCCTGATAACATACCCGCATTTCTTCTCAAACTCGCTCTACCTTACATTGTTTAGTCTCTTACATACATATATAATTTATCCATTGAAACTATGTTTTCCCGCAGGCGTTCAAAAGCCCAAAGTAATCCCCCTTCCAAAATCAAATGATTTGTCGGATCCAAATAATTTCAGACCAATATCCTTACTATCGATTCTATCCAAACCTTGAAAGACACATACACACACACGTATCTCAGTTCATGGAGAAAAACAAACTATTTCACCCCCTCCAATCTGGATTCCCATCTAATCATTCCGGGCCCCACAGCATTATCACGAATGTGTGACTCATGGCTTTCAAATATGAACCAATCACAAAAAAACAGGGTTGTCTTTCTTGACTTCAAAAAAGGGGTTTGATCTTGTTGATAATTCCATTTTTCTAAAGAAACTATCTCTCTACTTGAACCATACCCCGACAATCTCATTATTCCAATCATACTTGAACGATAGGACTCAGTTGTGGCGCTTAATGGGAAAAACCTCCACTTCAGACTTTGTCAACATGGAGTCCCACAGGCTCTGTACTAGGCCCCCTACTATTCTGCATCTTCATCAATGATTTACATTGTCTGTAAACAGATGAAAAGGTCACAACAGATTTTTTTTTGCTGATGACTCGTCGCTCCAACGAATGGTAGTGATCTACAGACAATAGAACTTCTCTCCAGGAAAGTCTAAACGACGTGTCGACTGGTGTCATTCAAACTCAAAGGTCATACACCCAGCCAAAACC
>CM031598.1:8895032-8925489 GCA_018398815.1 Conus ventricosus
AGGGGTAAAAACAAACAAACAAATTCATTCTTTGAAATATCAAGTCAACAGACGCAAAATATTCACTAAGTGTGCACCACCAACAAAATATTATTCTTGTTCTTACAGAGGAATGAAGGTGCACACGCCCTTACATTTCACACGACGATAGCAACATGCGCCCAAACAACTGCAGAAATGAAATGGGTTCCGGAATTGTGTTTGCAGTTAAAGACAACGACCAAATAGAAATCAAACAACTCCCCGCACTGTACCTTTTCTCAGCGTTCTCTGAAGTCATGGCTGCTTTCTGTTCAGCACTCGGCCCGTCCGCCATGTTGTCTGCAGCTCACCGACTTCCTGGCTGTTTGTCGTCTGCTGCAGGCCCATTTTCTTTTTCTTCTGAGAGAGAGAGAGAGAGAGAGAGAGAGAGAGAGAGGATTGTAAACAGTCCTTTCGCGCTTCGGGTTGGCTGGATAAACGGTTGTGAGATATAAACAGTGTGGTTGAAATGTGCTGGCAGTAAAACCGTGTCAGCAGTTCTCTCTCGATTTTACAACAGCTAGGAAGGTTTGTGTGTGTGTGTGTGTGTGTGTGTGTGTGTGTGTGTGTGTGTGTGTGTGTGTGTGCAACTCCCGCCAATCCCTCTCTGTGTCTCTCTCTCTTTGTCTCTCTGTTTGTCTGTTTGTCTCCCTCTGTGTGTGTGTGTGTGTGTGTGTGTGTGTGTGTGTGTGTGTGTGTGTGTGTGTGTGTGTGTGTGTGTGTGTGTGTGTGTGTGTGTGTGTGTGTGTGTGCTTGCGTGCGTGCTTGTGCGTGTGCGTGTGTATGTGTGTGTGTCTTTACATCACTCTATCTATAGTCCTTCAGTTTATATGTGCTGTCTGTGATGTTGTAATTGCGTCGGCCTTTGTTGTTAATTCTTTTCATGTATTCGCGTCACTGTTGTTCAACGCATAGGGAAGAAGGGAGGGGGGGGGAGGTTAGGTTGTTATTTTACACTAGTAGGCTATCTGAAAGTTGACTGTTTTAGAACCAATGTAGACATGGTGGTCGAGACTGATGCGAGAACACGAGTGAAACCGGTAATGAATGCCTGTGACGACAGGCCCATTGAGTTGTTCGGTTAAAAGTTCCGACTCTGACCTCAGAATAATGTGTTCAAGTTGCCATGACAAGAATGGTGTGGGCATGTAGATATGCGACATACGATTGATTGCTCGAATCTGCTTTGGAACAGTGGGTCAATGGCTGATGAATAAATGCAAAGTACTCTCTCTCTCTCCTCTCTCTCTCTCTCTCTCTCTCTCTCTCTCTCTCTCTCTTTTCTCTCTTTCTCTCATACACACACACGAACGCACGCACGCACGCACGTACGCACACAACACACACACACACACACACACACACACACACACCACACACACACACACATAAACACGTACACACGCGCGCACACACACACACACACACACACACACACACACACACACATATATATATATATAATAATACACACACATACGCACGCACGCACGCACACACGCACGCATCCACTCACGCTCGTCCACACACATGCGCGCACGCACACGCACACACACACCACACACACACACACACACACACACACACACCACGCGCGCGCGCGCGCACGCGCGCACGCACGACTCGCGCGGACGCTCACATACACATACACACACGCACTCGCGCGCGTTTGCACGCACGCACACACGCAAGTTCGCTCAGAGAGAGAGAGAGAGACAGACAGAGAGACAGACAGACAGAGAGACAGAGAGACAGACAGACAGACAGACAGACAGACAGGCAGGCAGACAGACAGACAGAGACAGAAACAAAGAGAGAGAGAGAGAGAGAGAGAGAGAGAGAGGAGAGAGAGAGAGAGAGAGGAGAGAGAGAGAGAGAGAGAGAGAGAGAGAGAAGAGAGCACATGAACGTCAGAAAGAAGACCTGCAAATTCGTTTTGTTAAGTTGATCTGTGATGTAACAGTGGTCCGACGGCTGATTAATCAATGTTATGAACACACACACACACACACACACACACACACACACACACACACACACACACACACGCACGCACACACGCACGCACGCATGTACGACGCACGCACGCGCGCGCGCGCACGCACGCACCACGAGGCACGCACCCACGCACGCACGCACGCACGCACACACAACACACCACACACACACACACACACACAATCACACACTCACACACACACAAACATACACACAACACACAACACCACACACACACACACACACACACACACCACACACAACACACACACACACATCATACAAACTTAAACCACATCATCAGAATGAACCACGAACAGGCATTCCTTATGGCGGAATCAGTGTCACTTCATTGTCATGACGAGCAATTACCAGGCAGCTGCCCTTTACCGCTCACTCATTAAGGTTTCACCACACGAGGCACGGGATTTGTAACAGTAAACTGTACAGAACCCACAACAGCGTCATAAGCCGAAGAGAATGTAATTATGTATGTTCAAGCTCACCAAATCTTATTTTGCACGAAAACCCCCTTTTCACATACACATCACGTCCATCACATATCAGTTTTGACCAAAATTAACACCTGTTTCACACTAAGATTAACCCGCCAAAAACCTCTAAAAATCGACGTAATTGTCAATTTAAAACGGGGGCTTACGTGCTAGATAAGATTTGGTGATCGTGAACAAACATAATTACATTCTCTCCAAGGACATAAAAATTAAGTTTAGTTAAAAAGTAATAAAAAAAAACAGTTAAAATGTAATAAGAAGATAGTTTAAATATGGATTAAATATATTATTCTCCTAAAGGTTATTGGAAAGGAAGACTGCTATTGAAAAACTGAGTAAAGCTGCTAGAGTGTCTGAATCAGATGCGAAAGACTGGCTTTCAAAACAAGCAGTTTGGCAAATATATCTGCTGCTCCAAAAGAATAATAAGGCCTCGATTTGTTAACTCAGTTCCAAATGACACCCACCAGATGGACTTGCTGTATCTTCCACATGACAAAGTTAGAAGAAAAAGTTTAAGTATGCTCTAACAGTTGTTGACATGGCTTCAAGATACAAAGACGCTGAACCTTTAACGGATAAAGCTCAACTGCTGTGGCTGCGGCTTTACAACAAAATATACATGCGAGGCCCATTAAAGTATCCTAGGATGATTCAAGTTGATGATGGAAAAGGTTTAAAGGTTCTGTAAACCAACTGTTTTTTAAAACATCATGTTACAGTTAAGAGAGGGATCCCAGCAACCATCGATCCCAAGCCTTAGTAGAAAACTGTAATAAGAATCTGCCGACGTCTGTTTACCTATCAATATCACAGAGAAATTATGGATAGAGAACGCAACACAGAATGGGTTAGGAGATTGCCGGCAGTCTTACGCGCCATGAACAATGAAGAATTTAAAGCAAACACGCAATCAAATTTTTAAAAAAAATTAGCATTACTGAAGATGTGCAGGGGACTCAAAAACTTCTACCGTTTGGACTAAAAGTAAGATACTTGTATGCTCCTGGAGAGGCAGAGGGTGATGTTTAGAATTAGAGCTACAGATCCTATATGGAGCATAGATGTATATGAAGTTGAAAGAATTATAAAAACAACCCCTCCCGTATATTATTTAAGAGAGACTCTCTCTTCTAGCGGTGCTACTGCGTCTAAAAAGCCTGCCCCTAAAAGATCCTTTGTTCGTGAAGAGCTGCAAGTTGTCCCACCAAACACAGTGAGTTAACAAAAAAAGTATTTGCTAAACTTATAATTTATTTTTTGCTATAATTTTAGATTGTTTGTGCAAGAATATAGATTGCTCCCATAGCACCCACAATAAAACCAATTTCTGCTATTTTCTGTTCTTTGATGGTTCATAAAAGTCAGACAGTTCTGGAGGTGGTGTTGTTAGAAACTTCTTTCCTGTCACTAGTAATACTCATTCATTGCCTCATCAACGTCTGTAAATGTGTGCTCTGCATGGCCCTGTTCTCTTAACTTTTATTAATAAAGTCTAAGTGGGCAATTCGTCTTTTCTCATAAGCGTCTCTTGCCTTAGCTAAATCTCCATTGCTTTGTTATGGCGTTCTCTCTCTTCGTCAGACCTCAATTTACTAAAAATATATTGCTTCCAGAGAAGGCCAAATGCGTTAACAATAGCTCCTCCTACCATCATAACTACTCCTGCATCTTTTTATAAATCATATTTCTAGATTAATCTTTCTATGAACTAATATTTTCTGGGATAATCCCCTGTGTAACAAGAAAGTCTTTTGACGCAATCCCTGCAGTAATTACAACTATAACCTTAACAACATCCTCAATGTCTAACCTTCCTAGATCTGCCGGCTTCATTTTAAACATGTTTTTTGCTAGCACGCATAGCCTATCTAAGGCCGCTAATTACAGCAGAATGGTAAATCGTATTTGATAATCATTTTTTCACTCATCTTTTTATTAACTAAAAAAATAATTAAATAATCATAATACGAAGGCTGTCTATGTGCTTTTTAATCAAATAATCTTTTGTTGTTAAAGCTAAAAATAAAGTTGCAACTAGTTTTGGTGAATCTTCTATCTTTCCATGTTTGGCGGTTTTATTCCTAACAAACATTTTGCAAGGGTTGAATAAACTATAACACCAACGATAGGCACTGCATAATTAACCAGCGTTAAACTCATGGTTTTAAAAGTATTATATTATTTTTTATTGCTTTTTAAAATGGGATTGTGACGAACTATTAAAGTGCGAGGAGCAAGCAGACTACTCAGCAGACAACTGCCATAAAGAAAGATTATACTCTCTGGCCGCATGTGGAAAAACTAAACAGTATTTAGGAGTTGAACTAAGTATTGAACAGATCCAGCAACTGTCTACATCAGACATTGAGAAGTACTACGCTAGGTACGAAAGCACAGCTAGGGTCGAAAATGGTTAGATCGGTGGGTCAGACAATGATTAGTTTATATGCTAAGTTAGTAAGTAAGATGGCGCCGGTTGATTCAGAAGAAGATTTAAAAATATGACTTATCACAAGATCCGGTTTTAAACAAGTCCCTAGAAACTCTTGCATGTGATATGTATTACAAATTTGGGACGATGTTATGCCCATTCATCATGGATTAATTACTTTTAATCATATTAATTTTGATCATATTAAATTTAATCGCAATAAAAAAAAATGAGCGATCAGGAGAAGAAGACGCCGCAGGACAATCCGCAGGACAGACCGCAGGAGCAGAATGTGCCACAGGTGAATGTGCCACAAGTGAGTAATGTTACTAAGACTAAAATCCTGGACGTATTGAGGCTGGGCGTAAAACTAGCTGAATGGAACAGACTAAGAAAAGCAAACCAATCACAAACAAAATTATTAGATAGTAATACAACATCGCCGCCAGCACCAACAACCCAATTAACAACAACACAATCACAAACAAACGATAAGTTGTATTATATGTATTGGCTGCTGTTGTTGTTGGCGGGGGAGTTTTAGCATACAAATGTCTAACGCCATACTTAACAGCAAAGTTACAAACCCCCACACCCCCAGTAAAAGAACAAGAACAACTTCTGCAAAAAAAGCGCAACCTCCTGCTGTAGACCCATTTTCTATGGAATAGTTTTTAAGAACTAAATAAAGTACAAGTTAAGAACTAAATAAGTACAAGTTAAGTTAGTTATAGAAAGTACTTTTTAAGTATAATTGTAAGTAAATTACAAGTAAAGTACAAAAAAAATAAGTTCTTTTTTAAGTATAGTTAGGTTCTTAAATAGTACTAGTTAGGTTCTTAAATAAGTCTTGTTAGGTTCTTAAGTTAAGTACTAGTTAGGTTCTTAAATAAGTACTAGTTAGGTTCTTAAATAAGTACTAGTTAGGTTCTTAAGTTAAGTACTAGTTAGGTTCTTAAGTTAAGTACTAGTTAGGTTCTAAGCAAGTCAGTCAAGTTAATCTTTTAAAGTTCTCCAATGCCCTACAGCATATGAAAACTCAGGATTGACGTAAGTTCTCTTGTTATTGTTAGAGACTAGTGATTTCTTGTTAACAGCAGTTGTGTTGACTTGATGAAGAGTAGAGCGCAGATTAACATTTGTGTGATGAAATACTTTGTTTTCAAAGAGAGCTTGCTTGTAGTTGTCGTGAGATATATTTTTTTTGACAACTTCTTTACTTATACCTTTAGCCTTCTTCATTACAGAAGTCTGGCTAGCAATGCTATACATCTTCGACCGCAAACCAACATATTCTTTTATAACTGTCCCATTAAGTTCATCCTTCATCTTTCCAATCACTTTCTTGTTTACAGTTGAATGTAAAGGACTGTCTTTAGGATAGTCGCATGTGTCGTACCACCCATCAACTCCTTTAGCTACTTCTGTTTCTAAATCCTATAGAAGTCTTCAGTTGGGATGTCTAGAATAAAGAGTCAGTGTCTGTGTAAAGGACTCTTGCTTCTGGGTACAGCGGTTTAAAGTAGTCGTACAGAAATTCTAACATCAATAACTTTGACAACTCTAATACGGTGAAGCCGATAAACACCGGCTTGTCCAACTTAACATCCTTTTTCTTCATCATAATGCCCACCAGGCTGTCGTTAAATCTTCTAAAGTCTTGATAGTTAGGCTTAGAGGCAAACTTAATTGCTTGGTTTTCTTTTGTAACTAATTTTACATCTTTACGTTTGTGTGGATTTTCCATGTTTTACCAAAACAGCTGTTGTTCATCAGTTTAAAGAAGTCTTTTTCTGAAGCATCAGTGGCTTGGGTTCTAAGATCAGTATTCTTCTTGATGTATGGCCTCATAAAGGGCTCTTGATCACAAATAATTATTCTGTGAACAGCTGTCAGTTTCAGCCGGTGTCTTAAGTAAAACTGTAACAGTCTGTAATGACACACATATTTAGTTTTGTTGCGAAGATTGGGAACAAGTTTAGGCGGTTCGATGGGGCTCATCTTTAATCTTTCTGCGGCCAGAGGGTAATCGTTGTGGAGATCGTGTAATTCATAAGGATATTCTAAGTCTACTTCCAATATTACCCCTATTGGATTATCAGGTGGAAGCTGTGACAACATACTTAACACAGTAGAAAAACGTAAAACACACGGATTCTGGCTCATCCGCTCTCAACCAGTTTCGAGCGGATGACGCCAGAATCCGTGTTTTACGTTCTCTGACAAGTAAGACTTCAATAACCAAAAAATAACGATTATCTACAAACAAACATACTGTGTAGGATTATCCGTTTTTAATACTAATTTACTAAACTTTTCAGATTCAGTTTTTGCTTAATCCTGCGTTTTTCCTGATCGTTTTCAATAACATCATTTTCACGCATACATTCATCAAATGCGTCTCTGTCCTTCATGTGAAATAAAATTACAGTTTTTAACTGTTCTCTAAAGTCTTTTAAAACTGAGTTATATTTTTGACATAAAATCTACACACTTATTCCAGCATGCCTTCCACTGAAAGCCAGTTTCGACAAAGTGTTTCTTTTTTTAACTATGTCTCTTTCTGCCGAACAGTCATCTATAATAAATAGCATCTGCGCCGCTTCTTCTCCGTTTACTGACTGTGTGTCTCTGTCACTGGTAATATGAGAAAGGTAAATGATGGGGCCCACAACCCTAATTGCTGGTGCCGACGCAGTGGAGTATGGCACCAGCAATTAGCTGGGGAAGGCCAGGTCTTATTATGCTAAAACAGTTCCAGACATGTTTCCCGCCTGTATGCCTCTTATCAAATGAAGTGCTGGGCTTAAATCACGTGACATTTTTGTTGTTAGAAAACCTGTATTAACTGTCTCGCCATTTTACATTGGAGGGCCGTGCTGAGCAGACATGTGAGAGGGTTGTGCTTTTGCAAACGTGCGGGAAAAGTGATTTTACCAAAAATATTTATGTATTAACTGTCTCGCCATTTCACATTGGAGGGCCGTGCTGTGCAGATGTGTGAGAGGGTTGTGCTTTGCAAACGTGCGGGAAAAGTGATTTTACCAGAATATTTATGTCTTAAGACAGCATTTCTTCAGAATTGAGAGAACTTCTGGAATCGCAAGTTGCTAATCAAATCTGTTAGATTTATCAACACAGCCATCAACTTTAATTCTATCTGACATGGATCAAGCTTTTACTTTTCAACAAGCTCAAAATCTCCCATTACCATCGCCAACACCAACGGAATTGTGGACTGAAGAAGAAAAGAATGCTTTACATGAAAAGATAAGATACTTTGAAAAAATGATTGAAGTAGCTCATAAAGCAGAGAGAGAAGGCCCACAAAAACTGCCAAAACAGCCCAAAAAATATCTTTTACAATTGTTTAAACAAAAGGAAGGAAAAAAGAAAAGCAGGAAAGAGATGACCAATCATGAGCTGCATAACTATCTTGCATCAAATCAAGCAGATATTAACTCAACGATTTCAAGAGAAACGTTTTCGATAACCTTTTTTCACAAACAGCAAATGAAAATGAAATTGTTGACAGGCTGCAAAAGGGCGTGAGAAACGTGAAGAAGCAGGATGCTCAAACAATCATGATTTACGTTCAATTTGGGCATTTTTTGAATCTTTGCAAAAAATGGTTTGATGAGGAAAGGAAAGAAGGTAGGATTGCTCAAAACTGGGCACAATGGCTCAAAGAGAAATGTGATTATTCTGATGATCATGCGCGCAAATTGCATGCTATTGCAAAGATCCTTTATGGATATCCACAGTTTTTCACTGTCAGGCTTCCCATGAGGTATATTTCTAGCAAGTTAAAACAGATTACTTCCATGTTGCAAGTCCCTGAATTTAAGAAGTATTGGTCACGCCCTCTTACACTACCAAAAAACAGATGAGCTCCAAGCTTCCCAATAAAGTAACGGTTAATGCTGACAAGTTTTGTGAACTACTGACGATTGGAATGACGCGGTTCTGAACTACTGTGACGGGCTTCTAAAAATAGTAACGGTTACACCGTAACCGCCTGGCTAGCAGCGAAGGCTAGGTTGTTGAGGCCACAGGGACGACCTAACAGCGTGCAGACCTGCGTTGTGGGGTTTGGACTACTGATAGTATGACGGGCTTCTAAAAATAGTAACGGTTACGCTGTAACCGCCTGGCAAACATTTTTCCTGAAAACCTGCTTCAACGCCCTGCACACCTCCTTTTCAGGCTGCCTTCGGGCGGCCGCCGATAGACCTTTGAAAGAGATCCTGTGATTATTGATTCAGGACTCTAATAAGTGCTTTTGGCGGCTGTCTGGAATTTACGTCATTCAAGTGCAAACCACAAAAAAGCCCCTTCACATTCCCCACAAGCGCCGTCCGTCTATTGTGTGGTGTGTGTTTGATTTTTTGTTGTTTGTTGTGTTTGTTTGTTGTTTGTGTTTGTTTGTGTGTGTGTGTGTGTGTTTTGTCCCACCCCACGCATGCACACCCCCCACCCCATCCCGCCCCGCCCCCACCCCACGGATGCACACACTCAAGTCACTTCTAAGTTCTTAACTCAAGTCACCCCAAGTCACTTCTAAGTTCTTACTCAAGTCGTCCTCAAGTCATCCTCAAGTTCTTACTCAAGTCACTTCTAAGTTCTTACTCAAGTCATCCTCAAGTCACCCCAAGTCACTTCTAAGTTCTTACTCTAGTCAACTCAGGAACTTGATCAAGACACCTTAAGTTCTTAACTTAAATCGCCTCAAGATCGTAATTAAGTCATCCTCTAAGTACAACCAAGTTCTTATTCAAGTTATCTTATAATTATCAAAAAAACAATACAATCTATGTTTTATCTTAAATAGTAGATGCCTAATATAGTACACACACGCCTCAAAAAACGCGTCATCGTCGAGGATGTCTTGCTCAACGTCCTTGGCGCGAGATGGTCAGCATAGATCTTAATGAAGTTTTTACATTGTAAGCAACTGCATTGATTACAATTCTGGTCTATGGAAATGTCTTTTATAGACTCCATGTCTTTATTTATTGACTCCATCATTTTAAACAAATAATAATCCGTCATGATCTATTTTTATCAAAGAAACAAATTCATTTATAATAAATCAAAAACCAATCCAGTATGTTAGGATTGCAGTATCAATAAAGTATTATTGCATTAGAAATGGATTCAAAATGATCTTTTGTTGTTGGCGGTTTTGGCATGCTTTTGTGTTCGGCTTCTGTATTTAGTGGCAGAGATTGTTTGGACTGCTTCGGTTTTCGCTGTCGTTGTTTATATATTTTATAACCGTAATAACCACCCCCAGCAGCAGCAATGACGCCAAAAATGACAACTGTTTTAAGTTCAATATCCCACGAAGACTTTGGCGGCGTAGTCTTGAATCAACTTGTTCTGGTGTTTTTATAGCTGGCATTGAAACAACTGGCTGCGGCTCTAGCACTTTTTCATTATGAGTTATATGATGTGATTGTAATTTTAATTTTGTTTGTTTGTTCCACTCTGCTAATCTTTTTCCTGCTGCAACACGCCCAGGATGAGGAGGCTTTTTACTGGTCACATTCTCCACCTGATTCAATGTTTTCTGATTCAATGTTTCCTGATTCTGCTGATTTTCTGGCTTGGTCATTTTGAAGGGAAATAAAATCTATATGATTAAAAGTAATTAATCCCATGATTAATTGCGACAGTAATGTTCCAAATTTGTAATATAGATCACAGCTTAGAGACTCTAATGACTTTGTTAAAACTGGATCCTGCGTTAAATCATACATAAAGTCTTGTTCAGAATCAATGGGAGCAAATCTACTGACTAGTTTAGTGTACAAACTAAGAACCGTTTGCCTAACACTTTTTACCATTCTCGACCCCAGCTGCGCTTCATACCTGTTATGATACTTTAAAATGTCTTGTGGACATCTGTTGAATCTGTTCTATGCTGAATTCATTTCCGAGGAACTGTTTTTTTTTCCACATGCCGCTAAAGAATACAACCTTTCCTTTTTGGGCATAATAGCTTGGTCATCAACTTGATCATTTGGAATCATAAGTTCAGGAAGGTTTAGGAGATCATCGCTGTTCATGTTTTTATTAATTATAATTTTTTTTTTTTAAATGAGCACCGAAAAAACTGTTACCAAACTTGTATACCATTCTGCTGTTATTGGAGGTCTAAGTGTAGGATACACGATGCTTGGTAAAAGCCTGTTAAAATAAAACCAGCAGATCTTGGCAAACTAGACTTCGAAGACTCAGCAAAACTGATTGCTGTTATTACAGCTTCATTTGCTACGAAAGATTTTCTAGTTAAGCAAGGAATAATTCCAGACAGTATCAATATGTAAAAAAAAAATACATTTATAAAAAAATGGCTTCGCTCATAATGATGATAGGCGGCGCTGTGGTGAATGCGCTTGCTTTTAGCGGAAGTAATTATGCATTTAGTAAACTACGGGATGACGGCGAGAGAAAAAGACATAACAAAGCTGTGGAGCAACTAGCCGCAGCACAAGACACCTATGAAAAGCAGAGAATTGAGCAGTTAGATTTATTAACGACAACTGAAAAAACAGGGACATGCAGCTTACACATTTAAAGATGTTGATCAAGCAATAAAAGAATATTATCTAGTAACGGGCAAACCAATCGAGACATTGCCCCGCCAAAATTCAGTGACTTTTATCAACCATCAGAAAAACAAAAGATGCAAGAAATCGCGTTTATTGCCTTGGTATGACCGTTGTGTATTTTGTTGCACATAATATTGGCTGATAAAAAATGAACAAATCTATTATTCACCAAAAGGATATTGAAGGGAATAACGGCAATTAAAAAGCTAAGCCAAGCAGCGGGAGTCAGCGAACAAACAGCAAAAGAATGGTTATCTAAACAAGCGATCTGGCAAATTTATTTACCTGCGCCCAGACATACAGAGACCGCACTTTGTGAATACAATACCGAATGACACCCATCAAATGGATCTTCTATATTTACCCTATGATACGATTAGACGAAAAAGATTTAAGTACGCACTTACAGTCATTGATATAGCTTCAAGATATAAAGATGCTGAGCCATTAACACAAAAGAGTGCTTCTGCTGTTGCTGTTGCCATTAACAATATACCAACGAGGTCCTTTAACTTATCCTCGCATGATTCAAGTCGATTGATGGAAAAGAATTTAAAGGCCAAGTGAATCAATTATTGTTAAAACATAGAGTTACTATTAAAAGAGGCATTCCGGGAGTTCACAGATCACAGGCTTTAGTTGAAAACTTTAACAAACAGTTAGCTGAAAGACTTTTTTCCTACCAGTATCACAGAGAGCTTATTGACAATTCTCGCAACACAGAATGGGTTAGAAGACTGCCCTCAGTTTTGGCGCGCAATGAATAATGAAGAATTTAAAATTAACGGGTAAAACATACAAGCAAACAAAACACAAATCAATAATGTTGCTGAAGACTCCAGTACAACCAGCAAACTTTACGTTTGGTTTAAAGTAAGGTACCTTTATTTACCGGGGGAAGCAGAAGGAGACACTCGCATCAGGGCAACAGATCCAGTTTGGAGTGTTGACCCATATGAAATAAAAAGAATTGTAAAAATGAATCCGCCGTGTATTATTGTCACGACCGACCCTGGAGGTCTGCCTGGACAGGATCGGTCTAGGTGGGAAGTGAAGGAGTGACTGACCTCACACGCTCCGCAAGAGACCACAAATAAAGATTACGATACAACACCCCATTTTTTCACACCGCAAAATAAACATTCCAACACACGCACATGCAACGATCACAATAAAGCACTCCAACGCACATCAACATCCACAATCACGATCAAGCACTCCCACACCCACACTGCACGATTATAAATAAATATTTCGCCATACGACGTACACGATCACAATTACGGCATTCCAGCACATATGACATATACACAATTATAAAGAAATATTTCCAGTATCGATCCTTTCTCACCCATGGAGTGCGTCACATCCCTGCCCCTGTCAAGTCTGCTGGGAGCACCCTGTCGCACTTAGGTGCTCCGAAGCCGGGTTGGTTCTCGCAGGGAGTCGCCAAACCGACACCTCGAATCCAAGCGGGCAGTGAGAGCGTGTCCCGGGGGGGGGGGGGGGACGTAGCTGTTACTGGAGGTCCTGGACGGGGGTCCAGGCCGGCCAGTCAAGACGGCGGGCTCCTCTAGCAGTCAACGGTCCCGACCAAGGCGTGGCCTCGACCAGCGCGTGGCACCATCCCGTCCTGGTCTCAGCCAGAACGTCGGCCTCGAACAGCACGTGGCACCATCCAGTTCGTGCTCCAGGTGAAGCCCCCGAGAGGGGGGAGGACGTAGCTGGGAGGAGAGTCGAAGAGGAGGGGAAGAAGAAGGAAGGAGGAAGGAAGAAGGGTACTGGAACCCTGCCGTCAGTACCGTCTGACCATTGCTGTCAAGTCTTAACAGCCACTCGCATGATGGGCGAGGGGAAGTGTATTAAAAACGCACACAGTAACCCATTGAATCAAGTCTTCTCACACGATGCAGGTAAAGACTGCATTAAATCAACAGGTTATAAAACAAATATGAATTATCTTCACCCTTCTCTCACTCACGCTTAACATTTCCCTTCCTTAGGAAAATTCATCAACACAGCGACCATCGCTTAATAACTGCCACCACATTTGCAAATAGTAATTCAATGCATAACTGTCACATTTTATAAACACATTTCAAATAACACAAATCTCCAACCACGCATCCGAACGACAAATCATGCGTACGCACGCTCGTGAACATTAAAACTCGTTCTCCTTGCACACACAAACAGACGGTGGCCGAAGGATAAAGTCCGGCGAATGTGACAGGGCGGACGAGCGAGACCAAGCAAGTTCCAACCCTGAATCGCAGGTTCTCTCCCTCCCCACGACCACGCATCACCAGATCATAAACGGAGAAAGAATTTTGGAAATAATTTAGAATGGCCAGGTTAAAGATTGAATTAACCAGAGAAAAGGTCTCACAAATATTTCTCTTACAATTTCGAAAACAAAAGAAAATTGCGCAAAAAGAAGACTAAGCCGCTAACAACAACAAATCAAAAAACAAACAGACCACGAAACTGATGCTTACAGCTACCCGTGGGTGACCCGAAGAGGCGGGTCAAAGACTCTCTCTACCTCTGTCAGTCGAGGAGGACAGAGGCGAAGATGCGGAAACAGAAGAATGATGTACCTCCCTACAGGCCGACTGCAGGAATTGAAAGTACTGACTGTAACTCTCGATGATAAGGTAAAGAACCCAGGACTGGAGCAGGCGCCCCAGAGACATCTTCCGCTCGAGTGAAGAGCTAACCTCCCTCAGCAATGGCGGCCAACATGCCATGCTGGTCACAGAGTGAGCATACTTCAAACTAAAGAAACGAAGCACGTGCGACAGGTAAAAGACAGGCGAGAGGCGATAGACAGAAGTTCGAGAGAAAGGTACCGGCCACCCGTGAACTTGCAGATGAATAGCACGGGCGGTGGAATTAGAGAGAGAGAGAGAAAGCCAAACCGAATTGAGCTGAACCACACCAAGGTGCAACATGCACACAAGCCACCCTAGGGCGGATACACGACAACAGCAACGACAATAAACAAATAAGTAATTCCGCCACCCTAGGTGGGTTCGACGTCGTAGGCCTCGTGACTAAACTCGTGACAAACCCCCTTCTAAAGCATCTGTTTCTCTGAGATACAGTGCTACCTTTGAACCTCGTCGCATGTGCAACTTCACAACAATGGACCGAACCCAACTCTCTGTGATCGACAGAGTACGATGAATCCATACAAACATTCCACGTAGATCACGCGGGGAAATACATAATACTACATTTATCAAACAACTAAGCAAACCTTCCAACCATGAAGTAACAATCCGAACCATTGGTGATTCACTACCGTTACCTACTGAAGTGACAACTGTCACTACACTGATACAGAGACCAAAAAGGGATATAACCCTGGTTGAGGGGAGGTGTCCCTCTGACTGATTTTCCAATATGCTAACTACGGAGCTTCGGCTAAGATAGTCAGCATCCGTATTACAGGAACCCTTGATATGACGGAAAGTGAACGCATGACTCTGCAGCTCCACTGCCCAACCCATGAGTCGACGACTGACTGGCCGGATCCGGTCCAGGTACTGGAGAGGATGATGATCGCTCTCCAGCACAAACTCACGGCCGTAAAGTAGGGGTAAACTTCGGATGCCCACACGACTGCTAACACTCTTGTTCATCGTGTGGCTACTGTCTCGCGTCAGTGAGTTTTTGTCGCTAAGCAAGCGGTTGGAGTCCCTTCCCCTGATCTGAGCATACAGCAGCCCCAATCCCCACTCGGAAGCATCAGTCCGCGGACAAAGGGATGACTAGGATCGGGGAGGCCAGGATGGGCGGTAGTGAGGGCCGTTTTCAGGCGTCAAAAGCCTGTTGGCAACTCTCATCCCAAATCAGAGTTTGGCTTTTTCCCTTGGTCAGGTCAGTGAGGGGCAAGGCAACCTTGCAAGTCATGGATGAACTGCGGTAATATCCGCAAGTCCAAGAAATGACCGCAATTCCCTTTTGGTACCAGGAGGTTTGGCACTGCATACTTTGGTCACCTTGTCCCCTCAGGAGCAATCAACCCCGCCGCAAATGATGCCCCAAAAGGAAATCTCGTCCTGACCAAGCTGACATTTGGAAGGACGAGCCGACATCTGAACCTCGCGCAGCGAAGGAACAGACGACGGGAGGAGCGAAACGTGCGAGCTCCATCCACTGAGCTGAGTAGCAGTCGTCCATGAAATTGTTCAAATCTGGCGTATCGAGCGGGAGAAGCAACTGTCGCATGACGCGACTGAAAATTGCTCCAGCAGTTTTGAGGCCAAAAGGCATCACGTTCCACTGGAACTGTCCTTCAGGCGTCGTTGAATGCCGTTTTGGGTTTGTCCTCTCTGCGCATGGGAATCTGCCAGTATCCCTTCGCGAGATCGAACTTGGAGAATAGTTGGCCCGACTCAGCTGAGCGAAGATTTGGTCGACATCCGGCATAGGTTCAGCATCGAACCGGAGAACCTTATTTAGTCGACGAAATCGACGCAGAACCTCATTTTGCCATCCTTCTTCTTTACCAGAAGGATGGGGGATGAGTACGGAGGAAATCGCACGTTCAATGACCCCCAAACCTCAACATGGCCTCACCTCTGCTGGATGACAGACGCCTGAGAGTGAGGCAGAGGGTACTGTTTGACCCTAACGGGGGTCTCGGTGGTCAATGCCAGTGTACATTCGCCCAGGGTACTGTGCAGGGGCCGATCTGTAAGCACGTCCTGGAACTCTGGCACAAGCCGTGCAGTTGGTCAGTCTGTGCTGAGGAGAGGTTAGACCGAAGCAAACATCCTGCCACGACTCTTCCTCAACGAGAGGAACGGTGGGGATGTCCAGAGCACCGACACGGCGTGCTCATCGCACTCTCCACAACGACAGGGGTGAAGCCTGCTGGCACTGAGTTCGTCGTACGTATGCCTTCAAGAGGTTGGCATGATACAGGCGTTCTTTGCCTCACACGCGAATCCTATATCCCAGTCACCCACCGACTGCAGACTACAAAAGGGCCCTGCCAAGCAAGTTGCAACTTGTTCTTCTTTTGTGGAAGGAGAAGCAACACCTCATCACCCGGCTCAAACCAGCGTTCAACACTGCGCCGGTCGTACAAAGCCTTGTACTTGGTTTTGGCCGACTGCAAGTGTTGCTGAGCAAGCTGGCAAGTGTCAGCGATGCGGTTGCGCAGATCGACCACGTAACGACTTTCTTCCTTAACCACCGGTTTCCACATCGTCATGGGTCCACATCTGCTTCAGGATGTTGGTGGGGTCCTCGTACTGTTCTGCCTTACAGGAGTTCAAACGGGGAAAACCGCATGCTTTCCTGTGGAACCTCCCTGTAGGCGAACAGTACAGCAGGAACAAAGCGATCCCACTCACGAGGTTGCTCTGCACAGAGGCGACGCAACATCTGCTTCAACGTACCCATTGAAACGCTCGACAAGGCCATTGGCCTGCGCATGATAGGGCGACGTTGTCTCCTTATGAACATTAAGCAGAGTGTTCACCTCCTTCATGATATCGGACAGAAACTGGGTCCCTGGTCCGACAGGATCTTCTTGGGCACGCCAGTGCGCGTCCAAATCTGCCAGAGAGCCTCAGCAACCGTAGGGGCATCGATAGTCCTAAGTGGGACAGCCTCTGGATACCGAGTCGCGTAGTCCACCACTACCAAGATGTAGCGGTGACCGCGATCGGATGGTGGCTTAATGGGCCCCACCAGGTCGACCCCAACCTTGCTGAATGGTTCCCCAACCAGTGGCACTGATCCCAGGGGAACACGCCTCAAGCGCCCCTTAGGCGTTGTCCGTTGGCAGGTATCGCAACTGCGGCAGTACTGCCTAACCTGTGAGTTTCATACCTGGCCAGAAGAAATCCTGCCTAACTCGCTCGAGAGTCCGCTTGGAGCCCATATGACCTGCCATGGGGGAATCGTGGGCCTGCCGGAGGACAGACTCTCTCAGGCTTTGGGGAACCACAAGCTGCTTGGCCACACGATCTGCCTGGGTAAAAACCCTAAAAAGGATCCCCTTGTGGAGCTTGAAGCTCACCTTGGCGTGTCGGGCAGACTGAGCAGGACGACCTAACCAGTTGTCGCAGGCGTTGGACATCCAAGTCCTGGCCTGAAGACGGACCAATGGTAGCAGGATCGGCCCTGGCCAGAACCTCGTCAGAGATCAGCTGGAGAACGGGACGCAATTCCTGTTCTGCTTCTTAGCTTTGGCGCGTGTGGTGACTCCCACACACGCCTGTACGGGCAGATCCGTAGACACGGACTGACTGCGTCCGCCAGCAAAGGTGACAGTATTCCCTATGAGAAGGGAATACATAGGTCGCTCCACCGCAATGGCCATACTTCGCCACAGAAGTAGGGGGTGGAGATAGGAATAAGTACAGAAGGACGGGTGGAGGTAAAACCAGCCTCCAACCGCACACATCATAACTAGCGCCCCGCCGGGCTTCAGGGGAAACCAAATTCTTATCCACAAAGATCGTTGATGCTCCCGAATCCCTGATGGTGTCGACCAAGGAGGAACCAACAACAGAGAGAAACACTGGGCACTCTGAATCACCCGAAGCTGGGATGGAACCCACGTTAGCCGAGGCACGAGGACGTTGGAAAGGACCAGCCCCACGACTACCAGCGGCTTTAGGACAATCTTTCCTAATGTGGCCAGGACGACCACAAAGAAAACACAGTCGGGGCGCTGAAATCCCCGATGAACTGCCTGCCTTGTTCACCCCACTAGCAGTTGTCGGCACCTTATTGCTATTAAAATCTGTGGAGGGCTTCCTCTCCGTATCTGGGCGATGCCCATAAGCCCTGCGAGCTTCAGCAAACACCTCAGCGGTGTGAATCGCAGCCGCGAAATCCTGAGGTGCTGTTCTCGCCTATCCGGATCCTCAACTCTGGGGACACAGTTGTTGGTGAGCTGTTCAATGAGGATCAGATCCTCCAGCTCCAACTTAGCTAACTGACGCCAGTACCCTAGCGTTTTGCGCAGGCCTATCACCAAACTGCACGAAGGTCTCGTCATTATTCTTCTTCATGGACCTGAACTTCCTCCTGTACGTCTCTGGGGTAAGGTGGAAACGCTTACGCAGAGCCAACTGCATGTCTGCATAAGACGCGCCTTCATTTAGAGTGAGCACACACTCCCTTGCAGCACCAGATAATCCAGAAAAAGGTGCATAGCTTTTGTTCCTCAGACAATTGGTATGAACAAGCAACCTTGTCAAAATGCTCTAAGAACATGTCAATGTCCTCACTAGGTCTGAACTCTGGAAGCTTTAACTTTGGGCCTCTAACTCTATCACCTGCCTGGTGATTAACCCCCTGGTTTACAGAAGCGGGAGGCCGCGAAAGAAACTGTTCCATCTCCTCCCTACGCAGAGCCTCCATCCTGTCTAGTTCTTCCCTACGGAGGGCAGCTTCTTCCTACGCTGATCCTCCTGTCTGGCAGCCTCCTCTCTACGCTGAGCAGCCTCTTCCTACGCTGTGCTTCCTGTCTAGCAGCCTCCTCTCTGCGCTCTTCCCTACGCAGAGCTTCCTGCCTAGTAGCCTCCTCTCTGCGCTCTTCCCTACGCAGAGCTTCCTGCCTAGTAGCCTCCTCTCTGCGCAGAATAGCCTCTTCCCTATGCAGAATTTCCTGTCTGTCAGTCTCCTCTCTGCGCAGAGCCTCCATCCTGTCCAGCTCTTCCCTACGGAGCCTGGCCTCTTCCCTACGCAGAGCTTCCTGCCTAGCAGCCTCTTCACTACGCTGCCGCTCCAGAAACATCAGACGGAGGTGATGTCCTGGGCGGGGTTCACCACTCCCGACACGGGAGGATGACCCGTCTGACCCGTCCCTTGGGTCTCGACTTTACCATGAGGAAAGTCTCCCGGGCATACTCCTTACGAGGGGAAGCCTGGAGAGGAGAAGGTTTCGGTCTCTGCGACCCAACAGAAGCCCACAGTTGCTTCGCTATGCTCTGACGCTTCCGAGCGGAAGTGCCAGTCGGGGTCCTCGACAGGAAGACCCCCAGCGAAGAGGTAGTAAAAGTACTCACTGGACTACCTGCTACAGCACTGGAATAGGTAGAAGTTACCGTAGTCGAAGTACTGGTACTAATAGTAGGGACTACAGTAACATTTGAATACCCTTCTTCTTCGACGCCCGCGTCGCCATACCACCAGCGCCGGACGTCGCCATGACAACAATATCCTACGGTTTTCAAATCAGGGAAAGACAATTCCACTAGAAAAAAAAATATTTTAGGGGCGTGTGTATTGTGTGTATGTGTGTGTGTGCGTGTGTGCGGACAAGTTCCGGCTGCTCCCACTCTGGCAACACCGCGCTCTACAACACGAGCAACAGTGCGGTGGGCTCACCGAAAAAAAAAAAAAAAAAAAACTATGTCCGGCTGCCCCCACTCTGGCAACACCGCGCTCTACAGCACGAGCAACAGTGCGTGGGGCTGGCCGAAAAAAAAACCAAAAAAAAACTAGCAGAACGGAATCCGGAGAGAGGAAAAAAAAACACTAGCGTCCGATACAACCCCCTGTAACTCACAAAACCCCGGTAGAGAAAAAAAAACAAGAATTGGCTAAATACAAAACAGGAATGGAAGACTGAGCGGCAACAGAAGGCAAGACTTACGCCGTACCTGCGTGAGGTACCCGGCGGAAGGAGGTCTGGACGCGGTCAACTCCCCTCGGTCTCACCTCGACTCCCGAGTCACGCCGGATGTTCCCTCAGGCCACCAAAAGACTCCCTTCACTCTAGAGTCACCCACCAAACCACCCACGAACAAACACGACAAACTGACTAAACATATACAAAACAGACAAAACTAAACAGGTACTCTGCGAAACGAGAGAGAGACAGCCAGAGCCCTTCACATCCGGACGAGACCCCACAATTGTCACGACCGACCCTGGAGGTCTGCCCTGACAGGATCGGTCTAGGTGGGAGTGAAGGGAGTGACTGACCTCACACGCTCCGCAAGAGACCACACAATAAAGATTACGATACAACACCCCATTTATTCACACCACAAAATAAACATTCCAACACACGCACCATGCACGATCACAATAAAGCACTCCAACGCACACAACATGCACAATCACGATCAAGCACTCCACAACCCATTCCATGCACGATTATAAATAAATATTTCGCCATACGACGTACACGATCACAATTACGGCATTCCAGCACATATGACATATACACAATTATAAAGAAATATTTCCAGTATCGATCCTTTCTCACACCATGGAGTGCGTCCACATCCCTGCCCCTGTCAAGTCTGCTGGGAGCACCCTGTCGCACTAGGTGCTCCGAGCCGGGTTGGTTCTCGCTGGGAGTCGCCCAAAGCCGACACCCTCGACTCCCAAGCGGGCAGTGAAGAGCGTGTCCCGGGGGGGGGGGGGGGGGGGGGGACGTAGCTGTTACTGGAGGTCCTGGACGGGGGTCCAGGCCGGCCAGTCAAGACGGCGGGCTCCTCTAGCAGTCCACGGTCCCGACCAAGGCGTGGCCTCGACCAGCGCGTGGCACCATCCCGTCCGTGGTCTCAGCCAGAACGTGGCCTCGACCAGCACGTGGCACCATCCAGTTCGTGCTCCAGGTGAAGCCCCCGAGAGGGGGGAGGACGTAGCTGGGAGGAGAGTCGAAGAGGAGGGAAAGAAGAAGGAAGGAGGAAGGAAGAAGGGTACTGGAACCCTGCCGTCAGTACGTCTGACCATTGCTGTCAAGTCTTAACAGCCACTCGCATGATGGGCGAGGGGAAGTGTATTAAACGCACACAGTAAACCCATTGAATCAAGTCTTCTCACACGATGCAGGTAAAAGACTGCATTAAATCAACAGGTTATAAAACAAATATGAATTATCTTCACCCTTCTCTCACTCACGCTTAACATTTCCCTTCCTTAGGAAATAAATCAACACAGCGACCATCGCTTAATAACTGCCACCACATTTGCAAATAGTAATTCAATGGCATAACTGTCACATTTTATAAACACATTTCAAAATAACACAAATCTCCAACCACGCATCCGAACGACAAATCATGCGTACGCACGCTCGTGAACATAAAACTCGTTCTCCTTGCACACACAAACAGACGGTGGCCGAAGGATAAAAGTCCGGCGAATGTGACAGGGGCGGACGAGCGAGACCAAGCAAGTTCCAACCCTGAATCGCCAGGTTCTCTCCCTTCCCCACCGACCACCGCATCACCAGATACATAACAGAGAAAGATTTTGGAAATAATTTAGAATGGCCAGGTTAAAGATTGAATTAACCAGAGAAAAGGTCTCACACAATATTCTCTTACAATTTCGAAAACAAAAGAAATTGCGCAAAGAGAAGACTAAGCCGGCTAACAACAACAAATCAAAAACTAACAGACCACGAAACTGATGCTTACCAGTCTACCCGTGGGTGACCCCGAAGAGGCGGGTCAAAGGACTCTCTCTACCCTCTGTCAGTCGATGAGGACAGAGGCGAAGATGCGGAAACAGAAGAAATGATGTCCCTCTCCTACAGGCCGACTGCAGGAATTGAAAGTACTGACTGTACTCTCGATGATAAGGTAAAGAACCAGGACTGGAGCAGGCGCCCCCAGAGACATCTTCCGCTCGAGTGAAGAGCTAACTCCTCAGCAATGGCGGCCAACATGCCATGCTGCGTCACAGAGTGAGCATACTTCAAACTAAAAGAAACGAAGCACGTGCGACAGGTAAAAAGACAGGCGAGAGGCCGATAGACAGAAAGTTCGAGAGAAAGGTACCGGCCACCCGTGAACTTGCAGGATGAATAGCACGGGCGGTGGAATAGAGAGAGAGAGAGAGAGAAAGCAAACGAAGTTTGAGCTGAACCACACCAAGGTGCAACTGCACCACAAGCCACCCTAAGGGACGGATACACGACAACAGCAACGACAATAAACAAATAAGTAATTCCGCCACCCTAGGTGGGTCGAACGTCGTAGGCCTCGTGACAAACTCGTGACAATTATTTACGAGAAACTGACACAACAAACCAACCGGCTCCTCAAAGACTTTTGTGAAGGAAAGAACTGCAGATAATCCCACCAGACACAGTTCCGCTTTAATTAATTTAACGTAAATATATTTGAGTTAAAATGGAAGCTCACAACGAAGAAACCTTACGTATTGAGGCACAGAAGAAAGAATTCTTACATGGAACTAAACCGGAAGCAAGAATGATAAATGCAGAGACCTTGGAATTGATCGGGAATCATTTGATTTGAATTTTGCTATTAGGGCAACATTTGCGAGGACTCATCAGCACATGGCAATGCATCCAGATCACCTACAACCCAAAATCCCAAATTTTGATTATCAAAAATGGGATAAAGAATATCTTGAAATAATAAAAAAAATTCGAGCACATCAAGCAACATGAGAAAAATTTTGGATGAATTGGATATTGATGCGATTGAGCTTATAGATAAACTTCAGGAAAAATATAAACCCGAACCCGCGGACGAAGATGGTATGTAATTATGCGTTCTCCAATGTCCAATTGCATATGAAAACTCTGGATTAACAAACACCCGTTTTGTGTTTGTTCTATCTAATGACTTCTTTGTTACAACCGTTGTGTTGATCTCATGTAGATTAGATCGTATGTTTTACGTTGTCATGATGAAAAGTCTTATTGTCAAACAATGCTTCTTTGTAGTTGTCATGCGATATGTTTGACTGCACAACACTGCGAGATATATCCTTTTGCTTTCTAATGGTTTCTCCTGGCTCGAAATACTGTACATTTTTACCTTAAACCAATAAACTCCTTAATCACCCTCCGGCTCCGGATAATTCGTCCTTCATCTTTCCTAAAACCTTCTTATTAGTAATTGAATGCAAAGGCGAATCTTTAGGGTAATCAGATGTGTCATACCATCCCGCATGCCCCTTTAGCTACTTCTATTTCCATGTCTTTATAGATGTCTTCAGTAGGGATATCTATAACAAAACTATCTGTATCTGTGTAAAGTACTCTGGACTCTGGATACAAGGGTTTAAAGTAGTCATAAAGAAATTCTAACATCAAAAGCTTTGATAATTCTAAA
The DNA here is from genome assembly GCA_018398815.1 of Conus ventricosus. Lineage (NCBI taxonomy): Eukaryota > Metazoa > Mollusca > Gastropoda > Neogastropoda > Conidae > Conus > Conus ventricosus. The sequence continues at coordinate 8,918,698 of CM031598.1, forward strand.
ACAGTAAACCCAATAAATACAGGCTTGTCCAATTTGTATTTCTTTTTTTCATCATTATGCCAAAAAGCTGATCATGAAATCTTCTAAAGTCCTGATAATTAGGTTTTGAAGTCAGCTTAATTGCTTCGTTCTCTCTGGTGACCAATCTGACATCTTTATGCTTGTGCGGATTCTCCATAGTCTTTCCAAAACAGCTGTTGTTCATCAGCTTGAAAAAGTCTTTTTCTGAGCATCTGTGGATTTAGTTCTGAGATCAGTGTTCTTCATGATGTATGGTTTCATGAACTGTTCTTGATCAAAAGCAATTATACGATGAACAGCTGTCAACTTCAAACCATGTCTTAAATAAAATTGCAGAAGCCTGTAATGACAGACATAATTTTTTTTGCCTCGAAGATTAGGCACAAGTTTAGGCGGCTCTGTTTTTGCCATCTTTAGGCTTTCTGCTGCTAATGGGTAGTCATTATGCAGGTCATGGAGTTCGCGAGGATATTCTAAATCAACTTCTAGAATGAAACCACGCTGTTGATCTGACGTCAAACTGCCCAACCACTTTAATGCCTTTTGAATATTTTTCGGATTGTCTTCTGTGCACATTTTAAAGTTACGTAACGGAAGTGATTGCGCCATAGCCCAACCATACAGATTGTTTGCATCTAAATACATGAGATAGTTAGACCTTTTACTTGGATCATAATCATCTAAGTATTTGTTGTTTGCTTTACAGTAATGGTGCGACGCCATACTAATTCCTCCACGCAATCCGTTTCAATCATCTGAATCATTGGTAGGTCAGACAATAAATCAATCTGTACTCCAGTAAAACTTTAAGAAAGCATCCCAACTCATCCCGGGCGCAGAAATGTAATGCGCGGGATCCAGGCTATAATGTTTCATGCAGGTCTTTCTATAATTTTCAAAGACGTCCGCCAACAACAAAACGTCAGCCATCAGTATGAATCATGATAGTCTCCCATCGTTTTAACACTTTAGCTTCTGCCATGCTTCTTGAGCATGCTGGTAATCAGAATCACTGATGACCTTTCCTCTAAGACTAGAAAAGAAACGCGTCTTTAGGTGGAAGTGTATCTTCGTCAAACCTTTCCCAACTTTTCATGTACTCATAAGGGTAAACGCCCTTTCCTAACGAGAGTTGGGTCAAAATATTCTTCCGTTATTGGGCAGGACTTTAAGGACATAGCCAGCGACTCTAATGAACCCATCATGTGTTGCATAGAGTCATAAAGAGGCATGTTATTTAAAGTGAAACACCATGTACTTTTCCGATGACTGTGGAATGTAGAAAGAAACTCGTGGAAAGCGTGGCAGCAGAGAGTCCTCAGAGAGAAGCCCCCTTCAAGCAAGTGTTTCGGCCCTTATCTCCTGACACTCTGGGGGGGTTGGGCCACACCCGGTTCATGACCCGGATGTCCCTCTGCTGCCCCTTTTTTTTTTTCCCCATCTTGGGACGAGCCATGGCTGGGATTCGAACCCATGACCTCTGGACATGCTCATTTTCTACTTACTGACTCGCGCATTAACCACTGAGCCACAGGGACACCTGATATTTGTAGGGTAATTAAGCCTTATGAAGTTCACTTTTGTTCCTCCTGACCAGATCCAGCTTGAACACCTCTCTGCCGCTTCTGCCATTGCTTTCAGGGCTTTGGTTTTTTCCTTCCCTGCAACTGAGAGCTGTTTCATGAGGCTGTATGCAGACGTTCCTACAAATCCCCTAGCTCCAATTTCTGCAGTGAGGACTTTGACCTGATAGCCTTCTCTCCTCAGGCTGTTTGCCAGATCAGCATACTTTTCAGTCTTGTAGATTTGAGCTCCCTCCATTCTGTTCTCATATGGCACCGTGAGCTCGATCATGATCAGCTGCTTGGTTGACTTAGAGTGGACTACTATGTCTGGTCTCATGCCACTCTTGCTGATGATCTCTGGGTGACTCTTCCATTCTGGGAGGTCTGCAGTGCACTCCCAGTCATCTGCCCCATCCAGCAGACTCTGCCTGCATGTTTCGAGTGGCACTGTTGTTCTTGGCCATGATTTGCTGCCTCCTGCCGTGAAGAATGTTGCGGGTGCTCTTGGAGTCCTGATTCTTCCCTTTTGTGGTGTTGGTACTAGCCCAGACTACTTGTACAATCTCTTTGAGCACTTGGTTGTGCCTCCATGTGTACCTTCCTTGAGCCAGGGCTACTTTACATGAGCTTAGAACATGCTCCACTGTTTGTTTTCATGGCAGAGGGGGCATGCAGGATCGTCTGTTTTCCCCACTTCACCAGGTTTGCATTTGAGGGCAGAAGGTCATATGCAGATCTGAGAATGAAGCTGATCCTGAGAGGGGCCATGTGCCAAATGTCATTCCAAGTTAGACTTCTTTGGAGTGCATTCTCCCACGTTGTCCATTGCCCTTGCTGGCTCTGCTGGACTGCTTTTTGGAGTCTTTGTTGGTCTTCTTCTTTTCTCATCTCCTGAATCATCATGTCTCTTTTGGCTTTTCCTTTGGCCTTTGACCACCATTCAGTTTTGGGGTCACCCCCAGTCCTTGTCTGTTGGTCTGTGTGTGTCCTGTTATTTCTCTGATCTTGAGACTTTCTTTTGCAGAATCCATCGCCTCTTGAACTTTCCATTTTCTGCCTGTCTTCAGCTGGGGCTTGATTGCTTCTACCACCTTGTCTCCTGAGTCCTCCAGCATGCTTTGAAGTCTGATCTTCCCTGCTTTGTATTCCTCCAGGATGGATTTCAGTGGTAGTTTGAGCTTTGCTTGGCGACAGTACAGCGCGATGTCAGTCAGACAGGGTGGGACACCAAGCCATTTCCTTGTGAACTTGTTGATTTTGGCTTCCATTGCCTCCACTGTGCTGGTGCAGATGTCGTATATCATCAGAGGCCATAGGAGCTTTGGTATCAGCATGAACTGCAGACACCAGACCTTGTATTTGCCAGGGAGCCCACACTGGTCAATGGTCTCCAAGCCTTCTTCCGCCATCTGCTTGGTTTCTTTTGCTCTTTGTGTGTCTTTCAGCGTATCATCATACCATCTTCCAAGGCTCTTGACTGGTTCTTCTGTGACTGTTGGAATGGCCTGGTTGGCAACACTGAAGACCACAGATTCGGCTACTTTTCCTTTCCTCAGTGAGAAAACTCCGTGATTTCTTTGGCTTGAACTTCATTCTGGATGAGGCAACTATGTCGTCCAGCCTCTCCAGCACATGACGTGTCTCGTCTTCTCTGGATGAAATCACTGTAGTGTCATCCATGAAGGCCTTGAGAGGAGGCATCTTGTATCCATCGCCAAGGTCTGTTTGTCTTGCGTTGTTTGTTGCTGCTTTCAAGATGAGTTCCATTGCCAGCACGAACAGTATCGGGGAAATTGCACAGCCCATTGCAATGCCCACTTCCAAGTTGATCCAATCAGTTGTGTACTCCTTGGTAGAGAACCGCATTGAGAAGCCAAATTTAAGTACTTCTTGAGCATGTCGCGGATGTTCTTTGGCACATGGTACATCTCAAGAGCCAACTGTATCATCTCATGGGGCACAGATCCATATGCGTTTGCCAGATCAAGCCACACTACGTCCAGGTCTTCTTTTCTGTTTTTGCTTTTTGGATTGCGTCCCAGAATCATTGTGGCGTGTTTCTACACAGCCAGCCACGCCTGGGATGCCACCTTTCTGGACTGACACATCCAAGTACTTGTTTTCCATCAGGTACGTGGTCAGCCTTGCTGCCATGACAGAGAAGAAGATTTTCCCTTCGACGTTCAGTAGTGATATTGTCCTGAACTGGCTGATGTCACTTGAGTTTTGCTCTTTGGGGATGTACACACCATCTGCCGTCATCCACTGGCCGCTGATCTTCTGGTTTCTCCAAGCCGATCGCAGCAGCCTGTGGAGCCACTCCAGCACCTTGGGACATTTCTTGTAAAGCTGGTAAGGTATTCCGTTTGGCCCTGGTGATGATTGGCTCTGGCTTTGTCGACCACCTTCTTGATTTCCGCCAACGTTGGAGGCTTGCCATTGAACTGTTCCTCAGGGTTGGTTGGCCACACCAGACCTTGAATGTCGAGTGGTGCTTTGCTCTGTGAGTCAGAGTATGTTTTCCTCAGATGCTGCTCAAGAACTCCTTTGTCCACACATAGGGTCCCAGAGTTTGGCTGCTCAAACAGTGTTCTGGCAAACGGAAGGGGTCTCTGAAGAAGCGCTCTTGTGTCTTCTTCTTTTTGCTCTTCCTCTTCCTCGCAGATTCCGCTTTGCTGAGGGCGCTGTGTTTTTCTTTCAGGTCTTCCCACAGTTTTTCCAAGCCTTGTTTTTCAGCTGGCAGTGCGGTCTTCATTTGCTTCTTGAGGTTGTTCTTTTGGACTCTGATCTTGTCCATCTTTTCTTGGCGTCTGGATTTCTTTGGAGGTGTTTCTCTTTGGGTAGTTTTACTCCATAGGCGTCTCTACATGTGGCATACACAATGTCCCCATATGTGGCTAGTTTGTGTTCCAGGGTGCTTTTCCCTATCAGTGCATCGAGTCTTTGGACGATTTTACATCCAGTTTCTCCCAATCTTCAGATTCGTTTGCTCGTGGCAGGTTGAGTTTCAGGCGCCTGGCATCGAGGGCTGTGCAAATTCCTCATCCGAAAACCAACAGCGGGGGATGTCCTTGGCACTGTGGTTTAAAATCCTGGCCCTTGGTCTTCCGACGTCTTATCTGCTGATGCAGTGCGCTGCTGCTCATTCAGATGAGTCTTCACACATCCCATCTTTGTTCTGTGGATCTTCATGCCACGGGTGGTAGCGAAACGCTTTCCACAGACACATGGATATTCCATTTGGTCCATGTTCATAGTCCGTTTGGAATTTGCAGTCGTGATTGGTTGAGCACCGATGGATTCATCATTCTCTCCCCCTTTCGGTGAATCCTGGGAGCATCTTTTCCTTTTATTCTTGGTAGCCACATGTTTAAGGCAAAGTGGGGAGCCAGCCCACAGAGCCCTTGGTTCTGGTCTTTCCCAGTGTCCTCCGGTCTTTCCCGGATGTCCTCCGGCCTATTCCCGGAAGTCAATGGTTTACCCATGCATCAGTAGAAAAGAAACCGTGGAGAGCGTGGCAGCAGAGAGTCCTCAGAAGAGAAGCCCCCTTCAAGCAAGTGTTTCGGGCCCTTATCTCCTGACACTCTAGGGGGGTTGGGTGGAATGCATGTTACCTTGAAGGCGTCGGTTACTGCTTGCATTATAAGGTGAGAATCGTAACCCCGCAAGTTGTGAAAGAAGATGGGTAATTTCCATGTCTTTGGGTCAACCTTTAGTTGAAGATTGCAGTTGTTGTGCGCTGCTCCTCTGAACTTTCCGCTGATGTGATCATGGTCTCTTACTTTCGAATTCGCTGCGTCTAAGGAGAGGTCTAAACGGCGGCAACAAAGGCCGCCCCACAAATCCAACAGTGAGTGGCTGAGTCATATGTTCTTGGTCTTCGGGTTGTCATTATGATTTCAGATAAATTCAGATTATTGGAACAGTCATTACGCACTTGCTGCATGCGTTCTAAGAAGTTTTCTGCAGCATCAGGCCCTCTATATAATTCTGGCGTTGAATGAGCGCCATCCGACCTGACAATAACGAAGGCAAATGAACAAATCTGGTGATTACTCTTTGGGTCTGTTTTTGGAAGTTTTGTGGGGTTGGCCCTTCATAAGGAACAATAAGCGACTCGAAGTCTGCGTAAACTACGTATGGACTCGTTTGCATCCGTTTCCAGTTCTTAAAACTAACTTTACTGCCTTCTGGGGGCGTAATTAGTTCTGTATTACAGTCAACTGGGCTACTACATGTTTTATATGTTCAAGCGCGGCTGGAGCAGATGGAATTCTTGTTAAACATTTTCTACAGAATTCTTGTTTATTTTTTTGCTTTGAAGTATGCCGCAATAATCTACTCATTGTTCGTATCAATGTGTAATGCGGTAGCCCCGCTGGTGAAACCATTAGCAGTAAGTCAACATGGCTTTTGTCTGGCTCGCCAATCGTTGGACTGTTCTTGGACACTTTAATCGGTTGTAGATTTGTTTCCTCATCCCATGTGTAGACATTAACAGTTATTGGTTTGTTTTGTTCTTCAAACTGATCATTTTGTCCACGCTAACAGGAAAGGATATTCCACTAAAGTTAAGATCATTGATGTAAGGGTGATAGTTAGACACTCTCTCTGCGTTTTTGCGGGCGTAAGCAGCCTTGCGAGAACACACCACATAAAACATTTGTTGTCTGTATTCTTTATGTTTAAAACTGCTTTTTTTGCAACTAATGCTGGAGGTAGTGGAATGTAAGCCTTGCCTACAATCGGCGCATACTTAGCCTGTTTTAATCTGATCTCTAAGACTTCGCCCTCTGACCAACCAGAGCTCTCATTTTGGCTTCTTCAGCGGCCACATCAAACTGTGTAAGCAGTTCGTCTGCCCAACCGGGTGTTAAGTCATTATGAGAAAGAATAGTCTGTTGTTTAGTTGAGACCCAGACTTCTAGATTTTCTTCATTTATTGTTACATAGTCGATTAAAACAGCTAACATTACTTTAACTGGTGGGTCTATTGTTAGTTTACCTGGAACTTGAGAAATAGCATGACCAACACTTGCCCGTACGCTTGCTGAATCATAATCTAGACTGATTCATTTAAAGCTTTTGATAAATATTCTTCTACGCATTGCTTCAAACAATTGTTGGACCTTAATATCTTATCCATGCTGAGTTTCTTTTAACTCAAAATTGCTTCAAACAGTCGTCTGTATGACCATCAAATTTT
>CM031598.1:8925589-8980589 GCA_018398815.1 Conus ventricosus
GACAGTGATGTGAGAGTGAATTTCATTCAAACGGGGTTTATGACTTTTCGACTGAACAACAAAATTGACACAGAAATGATTATGAGTTCTGCTCGTGTCTGCATGTCTGACTGCTGAGTGGAAATCTGTCTTGACGTTTTGGTAGTGCTCTCCCTTTCCTTCTTTATATGTTTGTTGTCTGTTGCACGGGAGCGCTCACGCGTTCTCTCTCTCTCTCTCTCTCTCTCTCTCTCTCTCTCTCTCTCTCTGTGTGTGTCGTGTGTGTGTGTGTGTGTGTGTGTGTGTGTGTGTGTGTGTGTGTGTGTTGTTTACTGACATATTTTTTTCTCCATTGATTGCATTTCTTTTCTTGCCTTTTCTGCGATTTGTTTCTGTTTTGTAGATTTTTCAAGAAATCAAATTGTATCTCTTAATTCATATGTTGATTCACTCTTTCGTGTGCTCAGTGCTTTCATTAGTTGATTCATATATTTGTTAGACCGGTTGTTTTTTTTTTTGTCATTTAGTTTTTTAGTTCCTGTTTACCTTTGTTTTCCACCTATCATTTCCTTTCTGTAATATCATGTTGTAGCTGTGTTAACCTATTCTACCTCTGCAAATTCCATTTCTCTATGCAGAGAGACAGACAGACAGACAGAGAGAGAGAGAGAGAGAGAGAGAGAGAGAGAGAGAGAGAGAGAGAGAGAGAGAGAGAGAGAGAGAGAGAGAGACTCAAGAGACTCAAGACTCAAAAGTTTTAATTGCAAAGGCCACCGACCTATCTGCAAGGAGGTCAATAATGAACAAGATAGAATTCAAGTGAAAACTAGCGACTCACATCCACACCAACAATCATAGCCACGCAAACACCACCGCGCGCGCGCCGCACACCCCAACACACACACACAACACACACAACCACACACACACACACACACACCACACACACCATTTGTAAAAAAGGGAAAAGAACAAAGCAAAAAACAGAAAAATTTCCCGTGTAAAAGAGGAAAAAAAAAACGAAAAAGCAAATTTCCCCCGCTGCAATTTAATTTTTAGACTTTCTATGGGTTCTTTTTTTTTGCATTGCAAAAAAAATAAACAGGGGCTACAGAGCGGGTTAATCTCTTTTTCATTTTGCAATAAAAAGGTTAGCGGTGACTGAAACACGTTTTTGAAGAAGGGTGAAATATACTTTTTCTTAAGTAATGAAAGGGAAATGAACAAAAAATTAATCGTTTTCGATCTGATCCAAAAATTGACATTTTTTCAGATTTGGGTTTGTATCTTTTGTGGAACTTTAAAAAATCGCTTACCCCCGGCCAAAACTTGAAAAAAAATATTTCGAAACTCGGAATAGTAATATATTAGATTTTTTCAGGCGCGCAACGATTTAAACAAGCGGTAAGTAGAATACTATCGTGTTTGAAACAACCATTCCATTTCTTGTTTAAACAATCATCATACGTTTTTCAATTCATGCAGAAAAATTTTTCTCGCAACCCCCCCCACCATTTACCCAAAAAAGAAAACCCCAAATTTCATTAGACTTGTTTTAAAAACACCCTTTCGTTTGAAAGCTAACTTTTCTATTTTTTGTAGTAACCTTTTTACCATTTCGTATGCTTGTTTGGGGCACCCCTTGATAGGGGTAAGTTCTTAACTTCAACCATATCGCATTGCTCTTATTTGGCTGTCATATAAAAGGATATCTACCCATTTCCATATGATTGTTTTTTGGGTTTTTGGGAGACACATTAAAAAAAACGTTTACCCAAACGATGATAATTCAATACGAGGAAACGAGACAGACCCCGTTTTCGGGCTGATACAACAACTTTTGGCTTCATTTTAGCATCAAAAAATTTAAAAAAGAAGATCGATCTAAAGCCCCCAATCCCCCATCTTTTCATGTTTACAACTTTTTTTTTAGCTCTCCTGAGAATTTTTCGAAGCAATGTGTACACAATTTTGTGGTAAATGAAATCCTAAGTTTTTTATAGCTGTTTACTTTTTTCGATTCTTTACCTGAAAAAACCATTTTTCTGCTTTGTTAGAAACCCCCCCTTTCCCTAAAAACCATTACTTTCGTCTTGTTCAAGTTCATTTTGAGTCCAAAAGAAGTTGAGCCCTTTTCGAGATTATTTATCTGGTTTTAAAGCCCAACGGGAATGTCGAAACAAGCAATATCATCGGCAAACAACGAAAAAAAAATTTTTCCCGTAACCCGGGTAAAATTTGGAACCATTTTTTCCCTTTTTTGTGTACTTGTTCGGCACTTCAGTGATCAGCGGGGAAAAAATCAGGGAGCCAAAAGCACCCTGTTTAACCCCCCTCCCGGGACAGTCAAAAAAGTCAGAGACTTCATTTGCCCCAAGCACACACGCTGCCCGAGCTAAATCCCTTGACAACGTAGTTTTTTGTAGAGGTTTTAATTTTTTTTAAAAACAAGCCAAAGGAAATCCCTATCCCTGAACGAAAGCTTTCATATAACAAAAAAACAACGTACTTTATTTCCCTTTCCGAAAACCTTTTTTTTTATTAAAATAAGAGTAAAAAAAGGCAATCGTTTCATAATTTTACGGAATCCGCTGTTCTTCGCAAATGTTTTTCCTTTTTTCCCCCTGTTTTAAAAACGTTTATTTAAAATTGACGTAAAGATTTACTAAAAATTTTAATAAAAAAACCACGATTTTTTTCGGGGTTTTTTGCATCCCCTTTTTTTAAAACAAGGGGACATAACTGATCGCGACCCTCATCGGATAAACGCCTTGAAAAACGGGTTATTAAACAATTTAAAAGAAGGGGGGTATAAAATTTTTCTCTATTTAAAAAAATTCCCCAGGTATTTCAAAAAAATCCGCAGCTTTACCAGTTTTTATTTGCAAATTTCATATTTAACTTCTTCCTTAGTTTTTCTTCATCTAATTCTGGAACATGAAGGGGGGAAAAACTCTTTTCATCTACGTAGCTTTGTCCCCGGCAATATTGGTGTATGTTGCCCAAAAAACCTGGGCAAAAAGATCTTTCCAACTTTTATTTAAGGGTTTACGTCTTTTTTTAATCCTTGGGGCTTACTCGTTTTACAACGGCCAAATTTTTGAACTATCATTTTTTTTTGAAAACAGAGAAAACACAAACAGACGATTATACATTTCTTTTTTTCGTTCTTTTAGACTAAAAGGGGATCGTTCTCGTGGGTAAACTTGCTCACCCCACTATACGTGTAGGGGAAAAGGGGGCGTAAGAACTAACAACCTGACTTTTCATTTTTTGCACTCCATGTCAAACCATTTATTCACACGCTGTGCGGGGCCCCCCAAGTGGACCGTTCGCCGCATCACTGCCCCGCAGTAGCAAACACAACAAAACTGGCCAGCGCGGATTGGCACGACCCAATAAGGTTCATTGCTTTTTCCATGGCTTGTTTCCCCCTCCGCCGGAAACTAAATAATCTAAAAATTTCTGCGTTTTTTCTGGGGTCCCATTTTAATTTTTTCCCCCTATTTCTCTTACTCTGTAATCTAGATTTCATTTGAGTGGCAAAAAGAAACAGTGAGTTCATAGGCAGATGATGCGACTCAAAAGGGTTTTGAAACAACATTTTTTTACTAATTACAAAAACAAAGGAAGACAAAAGAAATCAAAGGGGTATTTTTTCCCCCGTGACAAAAAAAGTGAAATTTCCTCCCATCACCATCAACACACCATTTAAAGGGGCAACGGGAAATGCACAAAACGAATCAAAATTTTCCCAAAACTATTTACATTATCCCTTGTTTTCCAAAATATTTTTGGTTTTTCCCCCCAAAAAATTCATCAACACCCCACTAATACCAATCACCATTCGTGAATTTAAATCACCACCAAAACAAAACAACAAATCTTCACCACAATTCCTCAAAGACACATAAATTTCCAGCCTTTGCAGGGTTGCAATCAAAATCTTTTTTTTTCTAATATGGACTCTTAAAAGGTGATTGTAAAAACCAAAAAAGAACATCTTTTTAAACCAAAAAGCTCCCTTTTATATTTTTCAACACAAAAATTGTCACATTTGTTTTTTATTTTTTAATATATTTAGAAAATTTTTTTTCGAAAACATAACAGTTCCAAACCCAAAATACGTCCCATTTTTGCAGCTTTACTGCAGGACAATGCAAAACAACAAAATCACTAAAGTAAACATCAAAATCAAAGGGAAAGGGACGTAAACGATTCGCAAAAAGGAAACAAATGTTCGAAAGATGTAATAAAAACAAAGTCTGATAGTAAGTTTAGAAACAAAAACCCTTTATATTTCCCGCAATTACTGAAAATACTTTTTTTTTGTTCAAAAATTTGAATCCCATAGCGAGGTTTTAGTTTGTAATTATCAGACCGTGCATTGCCATTTGCCTGTGCTCGCCATGTACGTATATTTTTATATTTGGATGCGCCATTTCCTGTGATACATTTTTCGTGATTTCCATGCGCCTGTGCAATTCATGTGCCGAAAATTTCCACTGCCTGTTAATGGCTGTGCCCGTGGCGGGGAGTGTGTGTTCTGACTCTGTTGTAGGGTCTCGGCCTGACCCCAATTTTCCCCCCATTGTCACCGCATTGCACTTTGCCCTGTTTTTTTACCCCCCGGTCAAGCGCTCAACTAGTTCGGTCGACGCCCTGGTTTTGGGCGATCTTTTGTCGTCACGCACGGGATTTCCTGGTTTTCCCGTGGCCAGATTTTTTTGGGGGTGACACACCATCAACCACCTGGGGTTCCCCGTGTGTCAACAACCATGACTGCCCGCATGCAGCACCAATCGGCGATCGGTAATCTGGATATGTAGCCCTGATCCCTGACATAAGTCTGCCGTTGACAAAGAAACCCGTTTTTTCCCTCCACGACCCCTTAGCTTGGGGCCCTCTGTCTTCTACAGGTCCTTCCACCCTCACCCTTCCCCTCCATGTCCCCCCGGCAACGGTCCTTCACACGCATCACATCGGGCCCTCCGGGGCTTAGCATATGGGGCGGGGAAAGGGGTTTTTCGAGGGTTGGTCTGCCGGGGCATTGCCCTCCAAAACGCGTTCCCAAGTTGTGCCAGAAACATAGGTTCAGCACATGTGCCGGGTTAGCACGTTCTCTTCCTCCCGCTTGGGCTCAGGAATGCCTACAACTTTACATTTTTTCTTTGGGGGAACCCCCGTCGATTTTACCTCCATCTGAGGTCAGCACATTTTTGAGAAAAAGTCTTTCTGATTTGAGAGACGTAAATTTCTTTTTTTCCACATTTTGCTGAACCCCCTTTTGTAGCGCTAACAACACGACACAAATCGGAGTACTTTTTTTTTAAAGCTCCGGTCATCTCTAAACTGTTTTAAAGTTTTCGGCTTGAGATTGCATAACCCTCAAATATTGTTTAATTTCTGTTGCAGATTGATCCAGGACGTGTTATCCCAAATCCGACGTCACCTTGTCTGATTTCATCCAAAACGGGTATTCTTGGTCTGTCCGGGAAGGGCCCCGGTTTTCTTCGAAATGCCACGATTTTTACCCTGGGGCAATGCAAACGCGAAACGCGCCAACACAAAGGTAAGCGACAAAAAAATCGGTGTCGGGGTTTTTGTAAACATCCTTGCGCGATTTGTAAATAGATTCCCCTCACCAAACAGAGTTCTTCAGGAAAGTTTTTCGGTAGAAGGAAAGGAGAACTCACAGCCATGCAACAAATGTTTATACTGCAAGAACGTACCAGGGAAAAGCAGGGAAAATGAAAAAAACACATCGCCGACCACACCTTGCCACGTATTCACGTGCGAACAACGTCCCTTTCCCCTTTTGGTGTTTTTTAAAAGTTTTTTCCACACACACAAATAAATTGACCAATTTTGGCTCTCCAAAGACCAGGTCAAACATTTTCACTGAATTATTTCCAAACAGTTAATTTTACCCCTGAACGAATTTCAAACCAACGCAATACTCAACCTGGGTAATACCATTAAAATCCAAATTTGAAGAGCCACAAAACATTTTTGCGCCAGTTTTACACACCTTGACCTTCCGAAAGGGGGGGGGGGGAGAGAGAGAGAAGAGAAAAGTCAACAGAAACAACAAAGACAGAACAGGAGAATATTCAAAAACCCCAAATTTTTTTTCTTTCTTTCTTCCCTTTAAACAGATATTGTTACAGCGTTGACAGGATCCTCCTTTGGGAGAATAATTGCACAATGCTGTTTCTTTTTTTCTTTTTTTTTCTCGCGGTTTGTTCATGTTTGGGTTAGTTTTTTCCATTACCTTCCTTTATAATATATATATAAAAAATTTTTAAGCTTTATTTCGTTTTAAAAGCATTTTCCCGTCGGTTTTTTTTTATCTTATTCCACTTAAGGTTTAAAACTTTTGTTCTTCTGTATTTCACCCAAAATTTCAACCCCAAACAGACATTCCTTTCCCCCGTTTTAAAACAAGCCGGTTTTGATTTCCCAAGAACCGGAAGGTGAGGAAAAGGGGCGGGGGGGGGAAGGGGGGGGGGGGGGGGGGGGGGGGGGGGGGGGGGGGGGGGGGGGGGGGGGGGGGGGGGTAATGGGGGGGTTTTTGGGGTGGGAGAACCCAACCCCCTTCAAAAAAAAACGGATAAAAAGGGTGGGCAAAACAGTCCTGCCTTTTTCAAAGGTCTCGTCTCAGTCTGTGGGTCGTTCCTGCTTCTCTTGGTTCTCTGCTTTCTCTCTCTCTCTCTCTCTCTCTCTCCTCTCTCCCCCCTCTCTTTCTCTCTCTCCTCTCTCTCTCTTCCTCTCTCTCTCTGTGTCTCTGTCTCTGTCCACTGTCTTTTTTGTCTGTCTTCTTCTTCTCTCTCTCTCTCCCCCCTCTCTCTTCTCTCTCTCTCTCTTTTCCCCAATTTTTTTCTTCTTTCTCTCTCTCCCCTTTTCTCTCTCTCTCTCTTCTCTCTTCCCCCTCTCTCCTCTCCCCCTCTCTCTCTCTTCTCTCTCCCCCTCTCTCTCCCTCTCTCTCCCCCCGTTTTGGGAAATTTTCTGATTACTTTTTCCTTTTTTTGTTCTTTTTTTTTACAATCATTTTTTGGTCAAATTTCTTTAAAACCTTTGTTTGAAAACTTTTTCTTCCGCGTTTTTAAATGTTTTTTTTGATGTTTTTGACATTTAATGGAACAAAGCATATCATGATAGAAGGTTTATATGGACTGATAATAACATATTTTTAGTTAATCCTAGCAATAAACTGAGTGAGTGTTTAGAACATTTTATAGACTGTTGAAGGAACGCAGACACTATTTATTATAGATGACTGTTCGGCAGAAAGAGACATAGTTAAAAAGAGAAACACTTTGTCGAAACTAGCTTTCAGCGGAAGACATGCTGGGATAAGTGTGTGGATTTTATGCCAAAATATAACTCGGTTTTAAAAGACTTTAGAGAACAGTTAAAGACTGTAGTTTATTTCACATGAAAGACAAAGACTCATTTGAAGAATGTTTGCGCGAAAATGATGTTATTGAAAATGACCAGAAAAACATAGGATTAAACAAAAACTGAAATCTGAAAAGTTTAGTAAATTAGTATTGAAAACGGATAACCCTACACAGTATGTTTGTTTGTAGGGTCGTTATTTTTTAGTTATTGAAGTCTTACTGTCAGAGAACAGGGAAAGGGGCATTCTGGGTTACTTTCGCCCGAACTGAGTGAGGGCGGAAGTGGCCCAGAATGCCCCTTTCCCTGTTCTCTTCTTAATTCATATGTTGATTCACTCTTTCGTGTGCTCAGTGCTTTCATTAGTTGATTCATATATTTGTTAGACCGGTTTGTTTTTTTTTGTCATTTAGTTTTTTAGTTCCTGTTTACCTTTTGTTTTCCACCTATCATTTCCTTTCTGTAATATCATGTTGTAGCTGTGTTAACCTATTCTACTCTGCAAATTCCATTTCTCTATGCAGAGAGACAGACAGACAGACAGAGAGAGAGAGAGAGAGAGAGAGAGAGAGAGAGAGAGAGAGAGAGAGAGAGAGAGAGAGAGAGAGAGAAAGAGACTCAAGAGACTCAAGACTCAAAGTTTTAATTGCAAAGGCCACCGACCTATCTGCAAGGAGGTCAATAATGAACAAGATAGAATTCAAGTGAAAACTAGCGCACGTCACATCCACACACACACAATCATAGCCACGCATACACACACGCGCGCGCGCCGCGCGCACACACACACACACACACACACACACACACACACACACACACACACACACACACACACCACTTGTGAAGAATGAGAAGAACAAAGCAAAATAAACAGAAAACATTTCCCGTGTAGAAGAGGCGAAAAAAAACGAAAAAGCAACATTTCCCGCTAGCAATGTTAATTTTTAGACATTTCTATAGTTCTCTTTTTTGCATTGCATAAAAAATAAACATGGCTACAGAGCGGGTTACATCTCTTTTCTCATTTTGCAATAAAAAGGTTAGCGGTGACTGATACACGTTTTTGAAGAAGGGTGAAAATATACTTTTCTCTTAAGTCATGATAAGATGGACAATGAAGCAAAAAATGTAATTCGTTTCGATCTGATCGCAGAATGGACAGTTTTCAGAGTTGGGTTTGTATCTTTTGTGGACATTTAAATCGCTTACTCCCAGCCGAAACTTGACAAAAATATTTCGAAATCTCGGAATAGTAATATCATGTAGATATTTTTCAGGCTGCAGCAACGACTTAAACAAGCGTAAGTAGAATATCTATCGCTGTTTGATAACTTACCATTCCATTCTTGTTTATAACAATCAGTCATACGTTGTTTCAATTCATGCAGAAAAAGTTTCTCGCAACCCACCCCACCATTAGCCAAACAAAAGAAAATCCAAATACATCTAGACAATGTTTTATAGAAAGCACCCAATTCGTTTGCAAGCTAACCATTTCTATATTTTGTAGTAATCTCATTTATCCATTTCGTATGCTTGTTTCGGCAGCCTTGATAGAGGTAAGTTCTGTAACTTCAACCAGTATCGCATTGCTCTTATTGTGCTGTCTATATACAAAGGATATCTACCCAGCTCCCATATGTCATTGTGTTTGGGGTATTTGGAGACACATTCAAAAAACGTTTACACGCAAACAGATGAGGTAATTCAATACGATGGAAACGAGACAGACCCCAGATTTTCTGCTGCATACAACAACATTGGCTTCACTTGAGCATCAAACATTTAAAAAAGACAGATCGATCTAAAGTCCCCAATCTCCACATCGTTTTCATGATCTGTACAACTTTTCCTTTAGCTCGTCCTGAGAATCTTCGAATGCAATGTCGTACGACAATTTTGTGGTCAATGTAAATCCTAAGTATTTATAGCTGTTTACTATTTCGATTTCTTTATCCTGATAAAACCATTTTTCTGACTTTGTTAGAAACCCGCCCTTCCTAAAAAACCATTACTTCGTCTTGTTCAAGTTCACTTTGAGTCCTAAAGAAGTTGAAGCCCTTTCGAGATTATTTATCTGGTTTTGAAGCCCAACTGGAGATGTCGAGAACAAGCAGATATCATCGGCAAAACAACAGCAAAAATATTTCCTGTAAGCCTGGTAAGAAGTTGGAATCCATGTTTCCATTTTGTGTCACTTGTTCGGCAACTTCAGTGATCAGCAGGGAAAAAATCAGGGAGACAACATGCAACCCTGTTTCACACCTGCCGGACAGTCAAAAAAGTCAGAGACTTCATTGCCCCAACGCACACACGACTGCACCGATGCGTAAATACCTTGTAGCATACGTAGCATTTTGGTAGAGGTTTTAATCTTTTTAAGAACAAGCCAAAGGCAATCCCTATCGACTGAATCGAAAGCTTTCATATATAATCAATAAAAGCAACGTACACTTTACATTTTCCCTTTCCTGAAAACCGCTTTTTTATTATAGATACTAGAGTAAAAATATGGTCAATCGTTTCATAATTTTTACGGAATCCAGCTTGTTCTTCGCAAATGTTGTTCCTTTTCTGCCCATGTGTATAAACGTTTATTTAAAATTGACGTAAAGACTTTACTAATAATACTTAATAATGAAATACCACGATAATTTTCAGGTTATTTGCATCTCCTTTTTTAAACAATGGGACTATAACTGATCGCGACCACTCATCTGGATAAACGCCTTGATCAAACAGGTTATTAAACAATTTAGTAAGAAAGGGGGTTATCAAATTTTCTGCTACTTTCAAAAATTCACCAGGTATTTCATCAATTCCAGCAGCTTTACCAGTTTTTTATTTTGCGAATTGCATATTTAACTTCTTCCTTAGTTATTTCTTCATCTAATTCTGGAACATGATGGAATTCTCTTCTTCATCTACAGTAGCGTTGTGCCCCGGCAATATTGGTGTATGTTGCCCTAAAACCTCGGCGAAATGATCTTTCCAACTTTCTATGTTAATGGTTACGTCTTTTTTAATCCTTGGGCTTACTCGCTTTACTAACGGCCAGAATTTTGAACTATCATTTTATTTTGTAACAGAGAAACACGAACAGACTGATATAACATTTCTTTTTTTCGTTCAGTTTAGACTAGATAGTCGGATCGTTCCGTAGGTAAAACTTTGCTCATCCTCCACTTTACGTGTACGGGTGAAGCGGCGTAAGCAACTAACAACCTGACGTTTCAGTTTTCTGCACTCCATGTCAAACCATTTATTCACACGCTGTGCGCGGCCCCCAAAGTGGACCGTTCGCCGCATGCACTGCCCCGCAGTGAGCAACAGCAACACAAACTGGCTCAGCGCGGATTTGGCACTGACCTCAATAGGTTCATTGCTTCTTCCATGGCTTGCTTCCCTCCGCCGGAAACTAAATAACTAAAAATATCTGCGTTTTTTCTGGGTCCCATTTTAATTTTTCCATATTTCTCTTATCTCTGTAACTGCATAGATTAACATCTTGAGTGGCAACAGAAACAGTGAGTTCTATAGGCAGATGATGCGACTCAATACGGTTCGAAACAGACATATTTTTTACATAATGTACAAAATCAACGGAAGACAAAAAGAAATCAATGGTGCTATTCCTCTCTGTGACAAAAAAGTGAAATTTCCATCACCATCACCATCAACACAACCATTTAAAGGCGTCAACTGGAACATAGCACAAAACTGAATCAACATTTTCCCCAAAACTATTTACATTATCATCCTGTGATTTTCTTTCAAAAGTATTTTCTGGTTTTCCCTCAAGTATTCATCAACACTCACATCTAATACCAATCACCAATTCGTGAATTCAAATCACCACCAATCAAATACAACAAATCTTCACCACATTCCATCAAAGACATCATAAACTGTTCCAGCCTTTGCAGGTTGCAATCAAAATCTTTTTTTTCATAATAGGACTCTTAACTGGGTGATTTGTAAATACCAAGGAAAAGAACATCTTTTTCACAACCAAAAAGCTCCTTTGATATTTTGCAACACAAGATATTGTCACATTTTGTTTCTATTTTTATAATATATTTAGAAATTGTTTTTCGAATCAACATAACAGTTCCACCAGAACTACGTCCCATTTTTGACAGCTTTACTGCAGGACAATGCAAAACAACAAAATCACTAAAGTAAACATCAAAATCAAAGGAATGGCACTGTAAACGATTCGCAAAGGAAACAAATGTCGAAAGATGTTATATAATCAACAAAGTCATGATCAGTAAGTTTAGAAACTAAACCGTTTATATTCCAGCAAGTTACTGAAAATACTTTTTTCTTGTTCAAACAATTATGACTCCGATGAGCGAGGTTTCTAGTTTGTATATTATCATGTACCTGTGCATTGCCATGTGCCTGTGCATCGCCATGTATC
Organism: Conus ventricosus; assembly: GCA_018398815.1. NCBI lineage: Eukaryota > Metazoa > Mollusca > Gastropoda > Neogastropoda > Conidae > Conus > Conus ventricosus. The sequence continues at coordinate 8,937,399 of CM031598.1, forward strand.
TGTATATTTTCATATCTGAGTGCTGCCATGTGCCTGTGTATTATCATTTGTCTGTGTATTTCCATGCGCCTGTGCAATATCATGTGCCTGTATATTTCCACGTGCCTGTGTAATGGCATGTGCCCGTGTGCGGAGAGTGTGTGTTCTGACATCATGTTGTAGGTCTCGGCCTGACCCCTATTTCCCACATTGTCACCGACATTTGCACGTGTTGCACTGTTCTGTCTTTTACCCCAGGTCAAGTCGCTCAGACTAGTTGACGAGTCGACGCCCTGGTTCGTGGTCGATCATTGTTGTCGTCACGCACGGGATTTCCGTGGTTTAATCCCGTGGTCCAGATCTGGTGGGTGACATCACCAGTCAACACACCTGGGGTTCCCCGTGTGTCAACACTACCATGACTGCCAGCACTGTCAGCACCAATCTGGCGATCGTGTAATCTGGATGATGTAGCACGCTGATCCCTGACATGAAGTCTGCCGTTGACAAAGAAACCCGTCTTCCCTCATCCACGTAGCCCCTTCAGCTTGGCCGTCTGTCTTCTAGTCAGGTCCTGTGCCACCCTCACCCATCTCGCTCCATGTCCTGCCTGGCAGATCGGTCCTTCATCAGGCGCATCACATCGCCCCATCTCTGGAACTTAGCTATGATGGGGCGGGAATGGGGGCTTGCGAGGGTTGAGTCTGCCGAGACGATGTGCCCTCTCAATAACGTCGTCTCCCCAAGTTGTGCCAGAAACATAGGTGTTCAGCACATGTGTCACGGCTTCAGCACAGTTCTCTTCCTGCCCTGCTTGGGCCTCAGGAATGCCATACAACTTGACATTATTTCTTCGGGAGAATCCCTCCAGTCGATCTACTCTCCATCTCGAGGTCAGACACAGTCTTGAGTAAGTCGTCCTTGCTGATTTGAGAGACGTAATATCTTCTCCACATTTTGCTGAACACCCTCTTTTGTAGCGCTAACATCACGACACAAATCGGAGATACTTTTCTTCAACAGCTCCTGGTCATCTCTTAACTGTTTTAAAGTTTCGGCTTGAGATTGCATAAACCATCAGAATATTGTCTAATTTCTGTTGCAGATTGACCTCCAGCTGACTGATGTTATCCCGTAAATCCGACGTCACCTTGTCTGATTCTTCATCCATAGCAGAGGTATTCTTGGTCTTGTCCGTGAAGGCCCTGGGTTTTCTTCGACGTCGCCACTGAGTTTGACCCTGTGCAATGCAAACGCGAACAGCGCCAAGCACAGAGAGGGTACAGTCGACAAAATCATCGCGTGGTCGGGGTTTCGTAAACAATCCTTGGTCGCTGTATTTGTAAAATAGAGTTCCACTCACCAAACAGAGTTCTTCAGTGAAAGTGTTCGGTAGAAGGAAAGGAGAACTCACAGCCATTGCAACTAAATGTTTCATACGCAAGACAGCGTAGCCAGGAACAGCAGGCAAAGCCATGTAAACAACACATCGCCGACACACACCTTGCCACTGTATTCACGTGCGAACACACAGTCTTTCCCTTTCGTGTGATTTAAAAGTTTTGCCACACACACACAATGAAATTGACCAATTTTGGCTCTCCAAGACCTAGGTCAATCATTTTCACTTGAATTATTTGCCAAAACAGTTAATTTACCACTGAACGGAATTTCAAACCAACGCAATAGCTACAACCTGGTATATACCATCTAAACTCCAAATTTGAAGAGCCACAAAAACATTTGCTGCGCCTGTTTCACATCGACCTTGACCTTCCGAGAGAGAGAGAGAGAGAGTAGAGAGACAGTCAGACAGACAGACAGACAGACAGACAGAGACAGAGAGAATATTCAAAAAGCCCTAATTTTTCTTTCTTTCTTTCTTCCTTGAAACAGATATTGTTACAGCAGTTGACAGGTATCCTCTCTTTGGGAGAATAATTGCACAATGCTGTTTCTTTTTTCTTCTTTTTTTCTCGCGTGTTTGTTCATGTTCGGCTTAGTTTCTCCATTACCTTACCTTTATATATATATATATATACATATTTCTAATGCTTCATTTCGTTTTATGCCATTCCAGTCGGTTGTTTTTATCTTATTCCACTGTACAGGTTTAATGCTTTTTGTTCTTCTGTATTTCAGCCTTAATAATTTCAACCCAATCAGACATTCCTTGCCACTCGTTCTAATCTAATGCCGTGTTTCGATTTCCCGGAAACAGCGGAAGGTGAGAGGAAAAGGGGCGGAGGGGGAGGGAGGCGGGGGGGGGGGGGGGGGGGGGGGGGGGGGGGGGGGGAGGAAGACAAGACACTCAATGAGACAGTGACAAACACGAGAGTTTCATTGGAGTGGGACATGTAACTCCACCTTCTGCAAATGAGAACGGATAGAGATGGGTCAATACACAGTCCTGCCTTTCTCAAAGGTCTCGTCTACAGTCTGTGGGTCTGTTCCTGCTTCTCTTGGTTGCTCTGCTTCTCTCTCTCTCTCTCTCTCTCTCTCTCTCTCTCTCTCTCTCTCTCTCTCTCTCTCTCTCTCTCTCTCTCTCTCTCTCTCTGTGTCTCTGTCTCTGTCCATCTGTCTGTTTGTCTGTCTGTCTGTCTCTCTCCTTCTCTCTCTCTCTCCTCTCTCTCTCTCTCTCTCTCTCTCTCTCTCTCTTCTCTCTCTCTCTCTTCTCTCTCTCTCTCTCTCTCTCTCTTCTCTTCTCTCTCTCTCTCTCTCTCTCTCTCTCTCTCTCCTCCCTCTCTCTCTCGTTGGCACATTTGCTAGATTACTTTGTTCCTTTTTTGTTCTTTTTGTTACAATCATTGTTTGGTCAATTACTTTAAACCTTTGTTTGAAAACGCTGTTTCTTCGCGTTACAGTCGTTTTGTTTGATGCTTTGTGTGTGATGCTACATCTACCTGCTGGTTTCTATCTAGATGATGTCCACGCGGTACAGTCGTTTTGTTTGATGCTTTGTGTGTGATGCTACATCTACCTGCTGGTTTCTATCTAGATGATGTCCACGCGGTACAGTCGTTTTGTTTGATGCTTTGTGTGTGATGCTACATCTACCTGCTGGTTTCTATCTAGATGATGTCCACGCGTTACAGTCGTTTTGTTTGATGCTTTGTGTGTGATGCTACATCTACCTGCTGGTTTCTATCTAGATGATGTCCACTTTTCAAGACATCTCTTCTGTGTTTGTCCTTACGTGTGTTGTGCTTTACTATTTTTGTTTTTTCAAAAAAACATGGGAAAGTAATGGGATATGTGGCTGGTAATTTTAGGATGGTCGTCATTTCTGTCTGTCTGCCCTTCTGTCTGTCTGTCTGCCTCTGTCTGTCTGTCTGTCTGTCTGTCTGTCTGTCTGTCTGTCTCTCCTCTCTCTCTCTCTCTCTCTCTCTCTCTCTCTCTCTCTCTCTCACTCTCTCTCTCTCTCTGAATTGCGTTTTTTGTTTGCCATTATATACCAGAGCATCTTTCCATGTTTCCTTCTTTTCTTGTTCTTGCAAATTGTTGGCGATACTTTTTTCGCCTCTCTGTTACCTTGTCCACATCATTAGTTCTATGAGTCGTGACTTGATTTCTTGTTAAACCCGTTGATGATCAGCTAACGTGATTAAATAAACTAATTAATACGACTGGTAAGTTATTCGTGTATTCTTGCTTTAGCTTCAATGTTTCTCTAGTCATTTACTTTATAGAATGTTGTTTTGATTAACTAGTTTATATGATTAACATGCATTCAGTTCCTCTGCGTTATTATTGAGAGAGAGAGAGAGAGAGAGAGAGAGAGAGAGAGAGAGAGAGAGAGAGAGAGAGAGAGAGAGAGAGAGAGAGAGAGAGAGAAAGAGAGAGAGGAGAAGAGAGGGCATTTTGTCAAATGATTATGCTTTCTCTTGTTATTTCTTTTACTGTTTTTGTTTCTCTCTTGCCTTGTTTCTCCATTAAGTTTTTTTGTCATTGAATATGTAAACATATCCTTGTGTTTTGCATTTCCTTTAATTCTGATGATTAAGGTATTAGAATATTTTTGTTTGATGCTGTGATTCGTTTTACTAAGAAATCCCTTGGATTCGTTCTAATCAAGAGCTATGTTTCAGTATTCCACGACATAGGGGAGGCGATGAATGAGGCGAGACAGTGATCAGAATGGGGTTTTCATTCAAGTGGAGCACACGACGTTGCTTCTAAAGAAACGCATTGATTAAGACGGGCCACTGTGCCCTCTCTATGCCTAAGATTCTGTTAACTGTCTGTGAATCGGTCTGTCAGTAGCTGTCTGTTTCTGTCTGTCTTTGTTTCTGTCTGTCTGCCTGTCTGTCTGTCTGCCTCTCTGCCTGCCAGTCTGTCCATCTTCCTAGCTCACCATATAGTATTGTCGTTGTGGTATTTGGGCGTACATTTAAAAACCGTTTGCAAGCAAACAAGTGATATATTTTAATTACATGTAGATGAGACGGTCCCCAGACTTCTGCTGCATATAAAAGCATAGGTTTCACTTGCGCATCAAAAGGTTTTAAAAAACAGACTTCAATCCATTGTTCCCAAACTCCACATAGTTTTCATAATTTCTACAGTTTTGGCTTTGGCCCTGCCTGCATATTCTTCGAGTGCAATGTCGTATGATAGCTTTGTGGTTAAGGTAAATCCTAAATACTTATAACTGTTAACAACTTCAATCGCTTTTCCTTGATAGAATCATTTTTCTGCTTTTGATAAATGTCCGTCTTCTCTCTCTCTCCCTCTCTCTCTCTCTCTCTCTCTCTCTCTCTCTCTCTCTCTCTCTCTCTCTCTCTCTCTCTCTCTCTATATATATATATATATATATATATATATATATATATATATATATATATATAAAGCATAACATTTGTTTTCTTTAAATTCACTTTAAGTCCAAGAGAAGTTGATGCTTTATCAAGATTATATAATTGATTTGGAAAGAGAGAGAGAGAGAGAGAGAGAGAGAGAGAGAGAGGAGAGAGAGAGAAAGAGACAGAGACAGAGAGAGACAGAGAGAGAGAGACAGAGACAGAGACAGAGAGACAGAGATAGAGACTCTATTTCAGATAATTTTGCTTTCTCTTGTTATTTCTTTTTTTTCTATTTATATTTCTTCCTTGTCCCATTGCTCAATTGACTTTTTCTTTTGATACTTAAACAACATTTCCGGTTTTGCGTTTCTTTAAATTCTGACAGTTAAGGCATTTATATATGTTTTGTTGGATATGTTTTGCATTTCTCTTGCTTTTTACTTCTGATGATTCTTTTTATTCAGACATCCCGTTGGCCCACGCTGTGATCAGGAGCTGTGTTAAGTATTCCACAAAACAAGGGAGGCGATAAAAGAGGAGAGACAGTGATCCGAATATGGTTCTCATTCAAGCGAAGCACACAGCGTTGCTTCTGAAGAATTGTTTTGATTGAAACGGGCCGCTGTGCTCACCTTATGCCAGAGATTCTGTTAACGGTCTGTGGATCGCTCTGTCAGTAGCTGTCTGTCTGTTTCTGTCTGTCTGCCTGTCTGTTTGTCTCCTTGTCTGTCTGTCTGTCTGTCTGTCTGTCTGTCTGTCTCTCTCTCTCTCTCTCTCTCTCTCTGTATCTCTCTCTCTCTCTGCTTGCTTTCTCTTTCTTATTTGTCTTCTTTGTATTTTTTTTCTTTGAATATGGAAATATTTCTGTGGGTTTTTTCCCCTCTTTGTTTCTGATATTTAACGTATTTGAATTTTTCTTTGTCTGATTTTCTTTGTTTGTTTGTCTTTGTTTCTCTTGCTTTTCCCTCCTGATGATGACTTTTACTTAGACATGCCTTGACCCTCGTTTTAATCAAGAGCTGAGTGTCATTATTCCAGAAGTGAGTGAAGGCGATGACAGAGGCGAGACAGTGATGAGGATGTGGTTGAAATTCACGTGCGGCCGACGACATTGCTTCTGTCTCGCCCTGTCTCTATCTCTGCCTGTCTGTCTTTCTGTCTGCCTCTCTTCCCCTCTGTCTCTGTGTCTCTCTCCCCCATGTCTCTCTGTGTCTCTCTCCCCATTGTCTCTGCCTGTCTGTCTCTCTGTCTCTGCCTCTTTGTCTCTGTCGTTCTGTTTTCCTGTCTGTCTGTTTGTCTATCTGTCTGTCTGTCTGTCTGTCTGTCTGTTGTCTGTCTGTCTGTCTGTCTTCTCTCTCTCTCTCCTCTCTCTCTCTCTCTCTCTCTCTCTCTTCTCTCTCTCTCTCTCTCTCTCTCTCTCTCTCTCTCTCTCTCTCTCTCTCTCTCTCGCTAGCCTGTTAGCAAAATTCGTTCCTAGGTGCTCTATGTTTTCTCTTTTGTTTCTTCTCTTCTTTGATTTCTTTCTTTCTTTATTTGTTTATTTGTCATTTAATTATTTATTTATGTATGCATCTATTTATTCATTCACTTAGTTATTCAGTTTGTGTCTTTGTTTCATGTTATTCAGTTTGTGTCTTTGTTTCATGCTTTTTCTTCGGGCTGTCAAATTTTATTCATTTGTTTATCTATTGTTTTATCTTCTATTCGGATCACATCTATTGTGAGTTTAGTAATTCAGTTAACGAAAATAATTAATTCAATCATTCTTTTATTCATTCTTTAGCTGTTTGGTTCTTGTTTGTTGTTCGCTATTTACATGTTTGTCTTAATTAAGACAACGTGTTTTGCACCTTTTAATTTGGTTTACATACATTGGAAGAAAGAGAGAGAGAGAGAGAGAGAGAGAGAGAGGAGAGAGAGGAGAGAGAGAGAGAGAGGAGAGAAGGAGAGGAGAGAGAGAGAGAGGAGGGGGAGGTAGCAGTGAGGGTATTGGGGACAGGATGGATGGAAAGGGTAAGCAATATTCTGACGGAGAGAGCTCAGTAACAGAGCAACAAACCAAGTCTATGATATGATGTAGTATTAGCGCACCGTACTCAGTACAACAGGCAGATGCCGAGACCGACAGAAATAAAGTAGTGGTCCAAGGCAAATGTGAAAGCAAAGAGAAATATATGATAATACAGTGACATTGGAGAGATGAGATGACCATGTATATCTAACGTGTTCTGGTATGTAAGCAATGGAACATATCGGAGTTGATACAAAGCCGCGCTTACCCAGGAAAAGACACATATGGCAACATAGCTAAGTGCATAATAGGTTGGACATGTGGTTAGCAGCACCAGAAGAAATATCACATCACCCGCAGCTTCAGCAGCAACGTTGGACAAGACAAGAGGCCACATATCAAAGTCTGGAAGAGCTGTGTTGTCTCAAGAACAGACTTAGGGTTTTTGGAATGATGTGGATGACTGGCAATGCACCCCAGGCATTACAGAATGGAAGACCAGTCAGAGATCATCAGGAAGTGTTTCCAGACATTACAGAATGGAAGACCAGTCAGAGATCACCAGGAAGTGTTTCATGAGACCGGATATAGTAAGCCGCAGAAGTTCATTTAAAGACATGCTTCTGGTTGGATTAACTATATCCTACGAAAGCGGAAGATAGAAAGCTCACATCTGCAAGACTGAAAAGCATTCCCGCTCAGTCAGTATTTGAGGGAATACGGTTTCCAAGCCAAAGTTCAAACTGTAACAGTTGGAGCAGCGAAGCTTGTATGCTCATCTGCCTGTGATTTCATGAAACGCCTCTCGAAAAGGCAGTGGCAGAGAAAGTTGAAAAGTGTTTCAGCTGGATCTAGTCAAGGAGGATCAAGCGAGAACTTTAATGAAGTTTAAACTTCCGAACTTAAAATGCAGTGGCAGAGAAAGTTAAAAAGTGTGTCAGCTGGATCTGGCCAAGGTGGATCAAGAGTAAACTGAATGAAGTTTAAACTTCCCAACTTCGAACAGGTTTCTCAGAGACACGTGTGTACGACATCCGTACTAAGCATCCCGGAGGTGCAGGGCCGAATCTGGGAGAGCCAAAAATAGTTCCGACTGCAGAGGGACATCTAGGATTTGAGATCTAAATGCAGTTCAGTCCAATAGAGTGTAAGATGTTCAGCGCCAAAGTACTCCTCTACAGAGGAGTTCTCCTCTGATAATCTTCTGTCGTCTAGATCACCTTTCACGTTTGTCCATCCTTCACACATGCAAGCACCTCCTTCCCCCAGTGGTGGTTTATTTAATGTCTTTTCATCGCCAGATGATATTAGCCTCCTTCCCCCATATATATATATATCTGTATATCTCTCTCCATCTGTCTGTCTGTCTATCTATCTAGCTAGCTACCTAGCTAGCTACCTAGCTATGTGTATATCTATCTGTTTGTCTACCAGTCTCTCTCTCTCCCTCTCTCTAAGTGTATGGCTGTATCTGTGTCTCTATCTATCTGTCTATCTATCCATCCATCCATCCATCCATCTATCTATCTATCTATCTATCTATCTATCTATCTATCCATCTATCCATCTATCCATCTATCCATCTATCCATCTATCCATCTATCCATCTATCCATCTATCCACCTATCCACCTATCCATCTATCTACCTATCTACCTATCTACCTATCTACCTATCTACCTATCTACCTATCTACCTATCTACCTATCTATCTATCTACTGTCTACAATGTCTAAATCTATCTAGCTATCTATATTTCTACATATGTATCAATTTATCTCTAAATCTGCCTATCTATCTCTGTGTGTTGGCTAATTGATTGACTGATTGGTGAATTAATAGACAGAGATAGTATTGTGTAGGGTTTATGTGAGAAAAAGAAGTACACTAAAACAGGATGTACATTTATGCACTTCTTGTGTGAAACCGAGAAAGATAGCATTGTACATTTGATATGCACACATAACAACAATGCAACATACAATTACAAGACGTAATGTGGGCACGGTTTTAGTCTCCTTTCAGTACATACAACCAAATGAAAGTTAATATCCGATTAACAGACAAACAAGTTGGAAGGAAAGGAATTAACTGGTGGTATATTTCTGGGTGTTCCTTGGTTGGAATGTACAGCTTTTGATAGCCACCTGTACCTACACCTAACCCCTTCTCCCTCCAAGCCACTCCCCCCCCCCCCCCCCCAACCCGACATGCGCGCTTGTGTGTGTGTGTGTGTGTGTGCGCGTGTATGTGTGTATGTGTGCGTGCGTGCGTGCGTGCGTGCGTGCGTGTGTGTGGTGTGCATAGTTTGGTTTGTGCTTCTGTTAGAAAGGTACTTTGTCGATCAGATTAATCATGAACATCACACTTCTGAGGGATGCGAACGGTGTGGAACTATAAGAACTGGGAGGGGAGGCTGGCGTGGAAAGTTTTGCGGTGGAGCGGTTCTGATGTGGAGGTAGAGGGTAAGGTGGGGTAATATGTTTACATCTACAGATATATGACTTCTTCATATGTAGACAGATAGAGAGAAATATATATGTATAGATAGATAGATAGATAGATAGATAGATAGATAGATAGATAGATAGATAGATAGATAGATAGATGGGTATGTACGGCTTGTATGTAAATATTTCTATCAGCGGAATTGACGTTGTAAGATGTGTTTCAAGTGCCTGTCATTATCATTGATATTGAAAGAGAAACTATCAAATAAGTCAGGGAAAACTCTTGTCAGACATGGAGTAATCCGAGTTTCTGAGGAGCTTAGAACATTGTATAGGTTCACAAAAAGACCAACCTTTTTCCTGTTTATTTTTTGTACTGCTCCCCTACAGCCATCCCTTCCCCCCCCCCCCCCCCCCCCTACATTTTTCGTTTCTATCCTCCATTCTTAATTATCTGTGTCTCTCCTCTGAACCTTATTTCCTTTTCATTTGCCACCTTTTTCCCTCCCTTGATTGTTTCTGATTAAAATCAAGTAGCGTGAAACCTCTGTACAACGCGGACAATAAGTAACCTTAATCCTTTGAAAGAGTCTTGTTCTGACTGGCCGTCCCCATGATCCCGGTGTGGAGCTGAGCCTCAGGAGGGGGTGATGTTGTTCTTTACGAGAACTTCTTTTCTCCTTTGTCAAGACCCCCGGCCGGTAAATTCGCGTGGTTCTGTCTTCGTGAAGAGATTGTTTGAACCTTGTCTTTTCTTCTTGTTATTTCTTTCCTTCCCTTCTTCTTCTTCTTCTTCTTCTTCTTCTTCTTCTTCTATTCTCTCATCTTCTGTGTCTCCCTTAATTGAACTACTCTCCTGCCGCTCATTCTGCCTCTTCATCCCCCCACCCCTACCCTTCCCCAGGGCTATTTTTGTGTTTCCTCCATTCTTCGTTTGTTTTTTATCCCCCCCCCCCCCCCATTTCCTTTCTTACCACCGTTTTTTTCCGTTGCTCGTTTCTTGTTACAAACAAGTAGCGTGAAGTTGCGGTACAATGTTGACAATAAGTAACCTTAATCCTTTGAAAGAGTCTTGTTCTGACTGGTCTTCCCCATGATCCCAGTGTGGAGCTGGGCGGGGCGATGTTGTTCTTTACGAGAACTTCTTTTCTCCTCTGTCAGACCTCCGGCAGGTAAATTTGCGTGGTTCTGTCTTCGCAAAGGGATTTTTGGGGCCCTGTCTTTTCTGTATTTTATAGTCAGTTTTCCTCCCCTTCTTTTCTTTTTGTTCTCCCTTCTTTCTCGATTAGGTTCTTGACGAGGACTTCTTTCCTTGTTTTATATTTTCTTGTCAGACCCCCGGCGGGTAAATTTGAATGGTTCCGTCTTCGCAAAGAGATTTGAAGGGAGAGGGGAGGGGAAGGAGCAGGGTTCTTTTTTTACATTTTGTTTTTCTCCTTCTCTTTTCTTCTTCTTCTTCTTTCCGTTATTTTCTATGCTCCTCCCCCCCCCCCCCCCCCCCCCCCACACACACACACACACGTTTTACTACTCTCTCGCCACTTATTCCACCTCCTCCAACCCACAGCCACCCCCACCGCCCTCCAATGCACAGCCACATTTAGGCACGTTCTGTCGCGGTAAAAGGAGCAAATAATATCAGATCGTCATGAGCCAACCGGTCCGAGGAGACACTGCACATTTGCTGAATCACTTTGGTGGTATTCCGTGATGCTTGTTCTGGTCTGGCATACACAGCACGCCACCTGCTCAACCTCGTACCGACAGCAAGCAACTCTTTAATTGCAGAACCTTCGTAATTGAGTGTACCCTCTCTGCAGGGTGTCACCACGCTGCTCCAGCGACAATTCTCGTGACCTTGCCGATGGTGACGACTTCAACACGAGGTCACCAGCGGCACAGGTGTGAACATGAAATCAAATTCCAGTTAATAACGTGTGCAGGGCATGAATAGCCTCATAACTTGAGCCTTTTCTATGATGATCAGCAAGGAAAATGAATGATGAACATAATTACGTTTAAGCTTCATTTCAGTCTGAGACTACACGTTAAGCCTGTACTCCTCCATTCATTTCATGATATACCCCCGAGTCAGCAAAGCCCCAGAAATACACACACCTGCTGTACTCTACACAAATTCAGTTGTTATACATGCCCGTGTAAAGGAAACCCGACAGTTAACCGCTAGAGTGCTGTCTGTCAGAGTAACATTCGCAGAGATGCATCCACTACGTGGGTAAACATCGAGTGTGTGGTTCAAATCTTCAAATATTTCCCATTCTGGAGGTAGCCATACGGGACTGAATTATCTTATGAAGGAGTGGATCTAGGGGGAGTCAAATCCGTGACGTCCTAACCTGCAGACTGTGACGTAGCCCACTGACCCATGGAGGGTCATTTTTGTGGGATGTTTCCTCTTTCCAACCTGGTCTGCCTCCCACATTGCGTTCCTCAAACAGATTTCTAAACGAACAAACAAAACATTCAATGCGAACATAACCGTACTTGTTAACAAGAAACTCTTTTCCAGACACAATGTTGAATATTTAACACGACCAAAAGTATCTTCTCATACAAAAGCGTATCAATCCATACACCCACAAAAACGTATTACAAAATAGAGAGCTTGCGCCTATTTCATCTGAATGAGCTAGAGATGCGTTCACAGAAAGCACATGACATGTGTTTCTTGTTGCAGTTTTACAACGAGCTCATGAAAAAAAAATGTAGTGTTACACCTGGACATTTCTTAGTTCAAATACTTCATGGACAGACATTCAGATTATCCAAAGCGGTATTGTTCAGGGCAAAGCTCATCCAATTGTCCTGCTAGAGAAAAATGTTTATAACAAATAATACAAGAAAGTGCAAAACATTAATTGATAGAAAGAAAATGTCAAATCAACATTGTTGGAAATACACACTGTTGAAAACGAAAATCTGATCAACACCCAAACGTGTCTATATCTATCTATCTATCTATCTATCTATCTATCTATCTATCTATCTATCTATCTATCTATCTATCTATCTATTTATATACCAGTTTAAAATAAGATTTTAAAATGAGAAAATTTTAAAATCTTATTTTAAACTGGTATGTCGCTCCCTTTTTGGTTGAGCATTTTTAGTATTCTGAGTGGCGTTTTAACTTTGTAGAACACATGATGCAAAGTAATATTTTACTAGTTCCAGAACTGGAGAAAAGTTTACCATAAGAGACAAACTGGACTGTGAGAGCAGCAATATCATCTATCTGTTATTCTGTGATAAATGCCAACATGCACAGTACGTGGGTGAAACTAAAAATTCTCTGAAAACAAGATTCTACCAGCACAGATCAAATATAAAAAAGAACACCGGTACCTTAGTCACTCGACATTTTAATCAATATGACCATTCTCTGACTGACATGAAATGTATTGTAATAGAAAGAGTGTGGTATCTTAACCTCAATTCAAGGCTTAAAAGAGAACAATTCTGGATCCACAAACTAAAGACTTTATTTCCTTTGGGCCTCAATACTTTGGAGGCATAATTGTCAGTTTCCCTTCCTCTCCCTTCCTTTCCTCCCTTCCCCCTCCCCCCCTCACCTGTCATCTTAATTTATTCTATGTATCTATTTAATCATCACAGTTTGTGTCTACTAAAACGGTTTTTTTTTTTCATAGGGCTCCACGCAATACTATTTCTAATGTAGATTTAATCTTTTTTACTGATTAAAGTAAGTGAGTGAGTGAATGAGAGTGTGTATGTGAATATGTAAGTGTGTGTGTGTGTGTGTGTGCGTGTGTGTGTGTGTGTGTGTGTGTGTGTGTGAGTGTGTGTGTGTGTGTGTGTGTGTGTGTGTGTGTGTGTGTGTGTGTGTGTGTGTGTGTGTGTGTGCGTATGTGTGTGTGGGAGGTGGGGGTGGGGGGGGGGGTGGGGGTGGGGGGGGGAGGGATGAGTGGGATGACTCATTTTCTATTAGAGAACAGTAAAAAGCTCATTCTGGCTCAGCCGGTCTCAACCAGTTTCGACCGGCTGACTCCAGAATGAGCTTTTTACTGTTCTCTGACAAGTAAGACTTCAATAACCAAAAAAATAACGATTATCTACAAACAAACATACTGTGTAGGATTATCCGTTTTTAATACTAATTTACTAAACTTTTCAGATTTCAGTTTTTGCTTAATCCTGCGTTTTTCCTGATCGTTTTCAATAACATCATTTTCACGCATACATTCATCAAATGCGTCTCTGTCTTTCATGTGAAATAAAACTACAGTCTTTAACTGTTCTCTAAAGTCTTTTAAAACCGAGTTATATTTTTTACATAAAATCCACACACTTATTCCAGCATGTCTTCCGCTGAAAGCCAGTTTCGACAAAGTGTTTCTTTTTTTAACTATGTCTCTTTCTGCTGAACAGTCATCTATAATAAATAGTGTCTGCGTTCCCTCAAACAGTCTATAAAAGTGTTCTAAACACTCACTTAGTTTATTGCTAGGATCAACTAAAAATATGTTATCATCTATCCATATAAACCTTCTATCGTGATATGCTTTGTTCCATTTAAGTGTTGGGCAGAAAATCACAATATGATTGTCACGACCGACCCCTGGAGGTCTGCCCTGACAGGATCGGTCTAGATGGGAGTGAAGGGAGTGACTGACCTCACACGCCTCGCAAGAGACCACACAAGAAAGATTACAATACAACACCCCATTTATTCACACCAACACACACATAGTCACAAATAAGCATTCCAACACACTCAACATGCACAATCACAATCAAGCATTTCACTATACGACATATACACATAAATAAACATGTATAAATAAACATTTCCAGCACCCATCCCTTTCCATGTCATGTAGTGCCCCCACACCCTTGCCTCCCCGAAGTCTACTGGGAGCACCCTGTCGCACTAGGTGCTCCAAACCGGGTCGGTTCTTGAAGAGAGTCGTTCAAGGCCGACACCCTTGACACACACAAACAGACGGTGGAGAGTGCGTCCCGGGGGGGGGGGGGGGGGGGGGGGGGGGGGGGGGGGGGGGGGAACGCGGCGTTGTTGCTGGAGGTCCTGGACAGGGATCAGGACCGGCTAGCCAAGTCCACAGGCTTTTCCACCAGTACGTGGCCTCCACCAGTGCGTGGTCCCAACCAGTGCGTGACCCCAACCAGTGCGTGGCCCCAACCAGTGTGCGGCACCAACCAGTGCGCGGTCCCAACCAGTGCGTGGCACCAACCAGTGCGTGGCCCCAACCAGTGCGTGGCACCAACCAGTGCGTGGTCCCAATCAGTGCATGACTCCAACCAGTGCGTGGTCCCAACCCGTGCGCGGCACCAACCAGTGCGCGGTCCCAACCAGTGCGTGGCCCCAACCAGTGCGTGGCCCCAACCAGTGCGTGGCCCCAACCAGTGCGTGGCCCCAACCAGTGCGTGGCACCAACCAGTGCGCGGTCCCAACCAGTGCGTGGCACCAACCAGTGCGTGGCCCCAACCAGTGCGTGGCACCAACCAGTCCAAGCTCCGGGTGAAGCCCCCGGGAGGAGGGAAAAGGTAACTGGGAGGAAAGAAGAGAGGAGGGAAGGGTACTGGACCCCCGCAGTCAGTACGGTCTGACACATGCTGTTAAATCCTAACAGCCACTCGCATGATGGGCGAGGGGAGGCTTGCCGAACGCATCAATATCACCAGCCCAACACAGACCCGAGCATAACACAGTAAACAAACCAACTGAGGAATGTTCGCTAAAGGTTTCCTCACACGAAGCAGGTAAGAGATTACATTCACAGGCTAAACACATGGATAGAAAATTGTATATTCATCCTTCTCTCATTCACGTTCAACATTTTCCTTTCTTAGAAACTGAACTAATACAGCAACCATCGCTTTATAACTGCTACCACATTTGCAAATAATAATAATTCAATGGCACAATTATCACCACATTTTATAGCAACATTTCCAAAATGACACAATTCTTCAACCACGCATCCAAACGATTAATCATGCGTACGCACGCTCGCAAACATAAAACTCGTTCTCCTTGCACCCACAAAGAGACGGTGGCCGAAGAATAAGAATCCGGCGAATGTGACAGGGGCGGACGAGCGAGACCAAGCAAGTACCAACCCTGAATCACCAGGTTCTCTCCCTCCCCACCGACTACCGCATCACCAGATGCATAAAAAGAATAAAGAATTTTGGATATAATTTTGACTGGCCAGGTTAAAGATTGAATTAACCAGAGAAAAGTGGTCTCGAACAATATTTCTTTTTAATTTGAAACCAAAAGAAATTGCGCAAAAGAGAAAAATTAGCTGGCTGACAAAAAAAACAACAACAAACAAAACCACGAAACTGATGCTTACCAGCTACCCATGGTTGACCCCAGTGGCGGGTCAAGCGACTCTCTAACCCTCTGTCCGGTCGAGAGGACAGCAGAGCAGATGCGGAAAAGAGTTGACGTGATGTCCCTCCCCTACAGGCCGACTGTAGGAATGAAGGTACCCGACCGTACCTTTGACGAAGAGGTGTAGAACCAAAACCGGAGCAGCGCTCCCAGAGACATCTTCCGCTCGAGTGAAGAGAAAACCTGCCTCAGCGATGGCAGCTAACATGCCACGCTACGTCACAGTGAGAATACCTCAAGCCTAAGAGGAATAATGCACGTGCGGCAGGTAAAAAAACAGGCGAGAGGCCGATAGAGACAGCCAGTTCAAGCGAAAGGTACCAGCCACCGTGAACCTGCAGGATGAATTGCACGGACAGTGGAATTAGAGAGAGAGAGAGAGAAAGTAAACCTAACCTGAGCTGAACGACATTAAGGTGCAAACGCACCACAAGCCACCTTAAGGACGGATACACGACAACAGCAACGACAATAAACAAATGAATAACTCCACCATCCCAGATGGGTCAATCGTCATAGGCCTCGTGACAAACTCGTGACAAAATTATAACGATAAACTGTTTGTAACAGGTCGAGGATAATATTGTTTTCCCACACCCAGTCTGTCCACAAATCAATGAACAATGAGGGTTTTTGTCATAAAGTTTAACTGTTCCATAGTTTTATAACAAATTTAATCTAATCCAGTTATTATGTTTATCATACTCTCTGTCAAAAACTTGTTCAGTATAATAAAACCCTATAAGGTCTAAATGTGTAAGATTAATCCAATTCAGTTCTGTAAGATTGTTTCTATTTAGACTAATATTGATTTTGTTGCTCGTTGTTATGACCTTAATATCCTCACTTTTATGAAGAACGACGATGGTAACTTTAAGTTTTTCAACGTCTAAGTTTTGCCAGCTAATAAGAATTCCTTTCATAAGTATGTCACTGACGCCCACAGCTCCATTCCTCTCCACATCTTTTAAGACAGAAATTTCAAATATCATTGTGAACGTGTCTCCTAATTTTGCGCGCGGAATGAACTGTAATTTTGTAGAAGCATCCTTTAAAACCTTTTCTCTTCTGTGGAGGATGTACTGTTTGTTTCCATACGGCTTTATTCGATCTCTTTCCGACTATTGTCCTCTGGCAAAAGACGTATATGTAAAGGACCAGAGTTGAAAGCTTTCTGAAACTTTTTGACGGTCAAAAAATGTAAATGGCTTATGAATTCAAATTTTATGTCCCATTCTAAATATGGTTCTAAGTGCCATTTGCTGTCAGGTTTTCGAACTATTTTATATTCATACTGGCCAGCATTATTTGCTTCTATATTGCGCAGCAGTTCTAGTTTAGGAAACCTTTTGTTGTCGCCAACCTCTTTGCGTTTATAATCACCATCTTTAGTGTACTCAAAACCATACAATGCGCCTATCTCACCATTCTGTTCAAAGTCCGCAACGTCTGCAAGGTCTTTTAATTCTAAAGTTATACACCGCACAGCGCTAATGTAACTCCCGATTCTTCTGGCCCACGCGACATTATTTTTAGTACAGTTTATTATTTTATTTCCAAAACAATGTGCAGGTTATCACATTTTAACACTTTTCCCCGTTTTTGTCTGTGATTTTTATATTAAATGATCTGACCCTCCCACAAGCTAATCTTTTAAACTGTAAATTAGGGAATTGTAATAATTTCATAATCGCAATATGCAGCTTTCCCTGACGGAAGAGCCTCTAAAAACAGTTGAGGGCCTTCCATCATATAAGTTTCATCAGTGCTCAGCTCATCCAAATGAACATAGAGTAATGAATGTAATGCAAGATCGAGCGGATTTTCTCCTTCATAAGTAGTTTTGTCCTGGCGCAACTCTAAAACTATGAATGTCTCGATTGTCAGTTGCAAAGCCTAACATTTTAGCTAGCTCCCATCAAATAGTAACCTGCTTCTTCTTCTTCAGGTTTGAATGCTAAACCATGTTTTCAGATTCGCATTGTTAAGTTGAGAGCAATGTCAAAGCTACTCATTGCTTCCTTTTAGCGAACAAACCCGTAATAACCATCAGGTATGATTAACTTGCTAACTAAGTTTCCTCTTATGTCAACTTTTTTAATCTTATTATTCTTCTTGGTTTCACTTATATTAAACCATACGACTTTGTAAAAAAATTTCATGGAGTGCGACCATTTTGGTTCCGCAATCGTTCTTAACAGCATGTTCTAAAAACGAAGGACAGTCTTGGGTTGTTATTGTTACAAACATTTTTTAAACGAAATAAAAAGAGCGCATTTAATATACTGGCGCAAAATATTCCGTTGGCCGCACTACAATCATAAAAATATAACAACCGACACCCTCAACATTTCTGTGACTCAGTCTGACGCCTTTCAAGTAAAGGTGAGTACTCCATTGGCCAAATATCTTAACCCTCCTATTAAAAAAGACTACAACGCAAAAGTGTGGTTCAGTCATCCGATGCAGTTTTATCAGAACCAGCTAAACTTGCTGTGTTTTGTGCATCAACTGGGTGTGGAGTGTCGTATGCTGATCATCTAAATCATCCTGATCCTTTGGTGAGGTCAGTGTACAGATTTCATTTTTATTACACCTTCAGCGTATTTTGACTGAACTGCAAGCGCCATTACCAATGACAAACCGTTTAATCCATTCAGCAACCGAATAGACATGAAGGCTTTTGAAAGGATTTGTAACGAATTCATATTAAATGTTAAGGAAGACTTTAGACAAAAGTTGGATCTTAATCACGGCTTAGGCACCCCTTATATTTGGGGCGTGCACAGAAAGTATAACTATGACTGGAATCCTCCTTACACATCTTTCTCTTCAGGCACAGGCGTTCACCTCGGTCCATAGAGCAAGAGCATAAAACAGCATGGACAACATTTATCTTAGACACTTCTAAGGGCCTAACTAAGCGGGAATAGAACGAATAAACGACTCTATTCGTACTTACGTTTGGTGTTTGCTAGGTTCGCAAGCACAAGCGAGATCGAACATAACTGATCCTTCTACTGGCTTTGACGCACAAAAACAATACTTAGCAAATTTAGAGGACGCCATTAATTCTACAGTTGATTTACCTTCAGTATAAAAAGGTACCAAAATGTTTTACAATTCGCAAGATCGAAAGTAGACTTGCTGTTGGCACTGTTTATACATGCTGCCTTCTGACCTCAGACTCCAGATAGGTACAATAATAAACTACAACAATGAAATCCTTGTGGCAGGCATGAACAGAAGGTCGGAAAAAACGACATAAATTCTGAGCCAGTAATATTACAAACAATAAAAAAACAAGATGACCCCCCAAGATTAAGTCATCCAATCCCCGTGGTCCAAAGCCCAAAGACCGTTGAAGTCAGAAAAAATAATGACCATGAATATGAAAAAGACAGCGCTAGTTGTTGGATTAACTGCCTAGGATTACTTGGTCTTTATCTTACTAAATAGTAACCCAACTATAAGAGAACTAATGCCCATAAGTGCTCGGCCATAAAGCCAACTACTTTGCTTGCAGTAGACAAAAGCCAGCTAACGACACCTCCTAATATACCAGTAAAGAGTCTATAGCTTTACCGGCTAATTTTTTTAATAAACTCGCAAGATGATCAAGTTGTTTTTTTACCCATGATTTATCAGGCGGCGATGGAGGCGTGATGGCGGTGGAGGCACTAGACTTTGACCACCACCACCTGTAATAGCCAACACCAGTGTACTTATTGCAAATCCTAAGGCAGTTATAACACTTGCTAATGTGATTCCCTGCTCTCTAAACAGTGTTCTTATTCGTTCTGCTAGCGTCGTGTCTTCATATAAAATTCTTCGGACAGTTTCTCTTATTCTGCTCACTTGAGTTCGGAATTGTTCTTGGGTAGTAGACAACTCTTCTATATTACTGATCTTTGTATACTAAGATCTTTTAGTCTTTGTTTTATTCTTTCTTTAACTTCGCGCCCTAAGTTGGCGTCGTCAGCCTCATCGAGTTTTTTTTTTTCTTTTTCTATACGCTCATCTAGTTCTCTCAGTTTTGCTAAATTGTTTGTTAATTTATCTTTGATGATTCTCAAAGCATGATCAATTTCTCCCATAGGTAGCCGTGGTTCGTGCATTGTTTTTATGCTGTTTCTTCTTCTTTAGTGGTTTCTGCTTTTATTGTATTTATTATTTTGTCTGCTGTTTGACTTAAATCTTTAAGTTCTATGTTTTGTATTGGTTATCTGTTGGGAGTTCTTGTAGTGTGTTTGAAGTTTAGCAACTGCCTCCTCATCTAATTTTGGTTTAGTAAAGCCAAGGCGATTCCGCTCGCTTGCACGGAGCCTTTGTCTAATTGCATCCCAGCCTACAAACCTTGATGGGTTTCGTTTATGCGTAAGCGGAACACGTTCTCCTTGTTGTTTTTCACATACAAATGGTTATCTTTTAGTTCAAAATCATCAGGGTATATAGTTTCGGAGGCTCTAGTCCTAACTTTTGGTATAATGATCTGACCTTACTTTCTGTTAATTCACGCCTTTGCCGCCCTTCTACTAATTCATCATGCAATGAAGCCCGAGCGATGTTGTACCAAAGGAGTCATTTCACTCAAGTCGTCTCCACGATCAAAAACATCATAATCTTCTTCACCTCTAATGCCTGCCATGTTTTTAAATAATTAACTTTTTTATTTTGTTTTATAAAAAAATGTCACAAGCATATGGCTCAATTCTTGACCCGCATAGAAGACTGAAAGAGCCCTTTGGCGTGAAGGGAAATAAACGGAATATTACTGTTCCAAATAATCCATCTATTATGACGCAGATCAAATTCTTACTGTCAAATTCCAGACCTAGGAGCGGATGAAGTGATTGTGCCAGGCTCTGCGCAACTTACTTTCAAGATAGAACTCGCTTCAACAACAGACCCAAACAGGACAGTTGTCCAAATTTGGGACGGGCAATCGTTAAGAAAATTTCTATAAAACTTGAGGGGCAAGAAATATTCTCTTACATAATGCAGACATATTTTTAACCTATTCTGATCTATGGCTAACTGAGAATGAAAGGGCCGATCTTGCGTTTCAAGGAATCGAAAATAAAGAAGCGCTAAAACATAGAATAGGCGCCGAAGATGCTAAATCCGGCAAAAAGCATGAAGCAGTAAGTTATGCGTATGAAAATCGCTTTTCCATTCCCTTAGATTTTGAGCTGTTAAAATCGCATGCACCATACTTTTCAAGGAGCATTAAAAGACAGATTGTCATACGAACTAACTTTTAATGAATACAAACGTGTTATTATATCTGATGACACCGAGCAAAGTACAGCATTTCTGACATCGCGTTAGAGTTTGACGTTGTTAGCAACCCTAATTTAGCAAGGCTGATTGAGCAACAATATCAGTCAAATTAGCGATATATTACGAAAGAGTGATTCACATACAACATATCCCAAAAGCAAGGCAGACGCTATATGGAATTTTAGTTTTAGTGTCGCAGCAAGATCGCTTAAAGGTATTTTATTGCTGTGTGAAGATGAAGAACCGTTCAAAAGACAAACTGAAAATTTATTAATCCTAAAATAACAAAAGTGCAATGTTCGATTGAGGGTAGTCCTAACCAAATCTACGCTAGCGGCTTAGACCTTATCAGCATTTTGACGAAATAAGAAAATTGTTTGGGTGGGAGGTGTAGAAGTCCAACAGCAGACCTTGTGTCTAAAGATCTACATCTTCACAGTGTTAGGCTTGATGATTATTTAACAGCGCAATACGGTTTTATGGATTGACTAAGGTCAACAGAGGATAATCAGTTGCACGGAAGTGGGAGAACGGTTAAAGACGTAATAAATATTCAAATTGATAAAGAAAAAGATGCTGATAAACCACTTAATGTACATTTGTTTTAATATATGATGCGCAGCTGAATATTCAAGATAACAGATTAAAAGATATAACAATACTAAATATTTTTTTATTTGTAAAAAAGCATGTCTGTTCAGCATTATCCAAAAGTACCTAAAGAAGAGATAGTAGGCAACTCTGCTGCTATAGAAGGCAACATCGGCTCCAGGTCGTCTCTGCTGCTGTAGAACACCCCGACATAAAAACCTTCAGATTAACCAACATTACACAGATGCAACAAAAACTAGAGCAGGACCTTCAAAATACAGCAAAACCAAACGAAGGTATTCTGCTGCTTTTAATGCTGTTACCTATGTTAATACTGGAGCATCGACTATTAGTGCTGCATCGGCAGGAACGAGTGTAGGTTTCTTAGCAACAGGAGTAGGTGCACCCGCAGCTTACCTCTAGGCGGTTTGTCTTTAGCTCTTGGCCTATGTTCATTAGCCGTAGGTGCTGCTAGCAAAAAATAAAAAACTAAACTCCAAAAGCACACAGCTATGGTTCAACTAATAACAGCTAAAACTTAGTTCCTTTAAGCTGATAATAAATAAAGCGCTAGCTGACTCAAACATCACGGATGAAGAATTTAGTCGTTTACAGGTATGATTTTGATGACTATAAAGACAAAAGTTTGATCTTCAAAGAAAGGCAAGGACAAGTTTTTCTCAACCAGCAGACCTGAGCAGATAAAAAAGGACATGTAAACGAAACATTAAACTCTGTTTCTAAAACAGCTCACATTAACAACGTCAAAGGGTGTTTATACTATAGTTTATGAGTCCAAGCACAAAAAGACTGTTGATATTGATATTGATTAATTTTTTTAATTTAAATAAATATTTTGAGTTAGAAAAGAAACTCAGCATTGATAAGATATATGAAGTCCAGACGAATTGTTTGAAGCAATGCGTAAGGAAGAATATTTATCAAAAGCTTTAAATGATATCAGTCTAGATGTCATTGATCCAGCAAGCGTACGGCAAGTGTTGGTCATGCTATTTCTCAAGTTCCAGGTAAACTAACAATAGACCCACCAGTTAGTAATGTTAGCTGTTTTAATCGACTATGTAACAATAAATGAAGAAAATCTAGAAGTCTGGGTCTCAACTAAACAACAGACTATTCTTTCTCATAATGACTTAACACCCGGTTGGGCAGACGAACTGCTTACACAGTTTGATGTGGCCGCCGAAGAAGCCAAAATGAGAGGCTCTGGTTGGTCAGAGGGCGAAGTCTTAGAGATCAGATTAAAACAGGCTAAGTATGCGCCGATGTAGCAAGTCTTACATTCCACTACCTCCAGCATTAGTTGCAAAAAAAGCAGTTCTAAACATAAAGAATACAGACAACAAATCTTTTATGTGGTGTGTTCTTGCTAGGCAGCATCACGTCGGCAAAACGCAGATAGAGTGTCTAACTATCACCCTTACATCAATGATCTTAACTTTAGTGGAATATCCTTTCCTGTTAGCGTGGACAAAATTGATCAGTTTGAAGAACAAAACAAACCAATAAACTGTTAATATCTACACATGGGATGAGGAAACAATCTACAGCCCATTAAAGTGTCCAAGAACAGTCCAACGATTGGCGAGCCAGACAAAAGCCATGTTGACTTACTACTGATGCTTTCACCAGCGGGGCTACCGCATTACACATTGATACGAACAATGAGTAGACTAAATGCAGCAAACTTCAAAACAAAGACGCCAAACAAGAATTCTGTAGAAAAAGTTTAATAAGAATGCCATCCGTTCCAGCCGCGCTTGAACATAAAAAACATTGTAGTAGCCCAGTTTGACTGTAAGACAGAACTAATTACGCCCCCACCTGGATCAAAAGTTAGTTTAAGAACTGAAACGACTGCAAACAAGTCCATACGTAGTTTACGCAGACTTCGAGTCGCTTATTGTTCCTTATGAAGGGCCAACCCCACAGAAACTTCCAAAAACAGACCCAAAGAGAAATCACCAGATTTGTTCATTTGCCTTTCATCGTTGTCAGGTCGGATGGCGTCTATTCAGAGCCAGAATTATATAGAGGGCCTGATGTTGCAGAAAACTTCTTAGAACGCATGCAGCAAGTGCGTAATGACTGTTCTAAATAATCTGAATTTATCTGAAATCATAATGACACCCGAAGACCAAGAACAGTATGACTCAGCCACTCACTGTTGATTTGTGGGGCGGCCTTTGTTGCCGCTGTTTAGATCTCTCCTTAGACGCAGCGAATTCGAAAGTAAGAGACCATGATCACATCAGCGGAAAGTTCAGAGGAGCAGCGCACAACAACTGCAATCTCAACTAAAGGTTGACCCAAGGACATGGAAATTACCCATCTTCTTTCATAACTTGCGGGGTTACGACTCTCACCTTATAATGCAAGCAGTAACCGACGCCTTCAAGGTAACATGCATTCCACAGTCATCGGAAAAGTACATGTGTTTCACTTTAAATAACGTGTCTTTTTATGACTCTATGCAGCACATGATGGTTTCATTAGAGTCGCTGGCTATGTCCTTAAAGTCCTGCCAATAACGAAGAATATTTTGACCCAACTCTCGTTAGAAAGGGTGTTTACCCTTATGAGTACATAGAAGAGTGGGAAAGGTTTGACGAAGATACACTTCCACCTAAAGACGCGTTCTTTTCTATCTTAGAGGAAAGGTCATCATGATTCTGATTACCAGCATGCTCAAGATGCGTGGCAGAAGTTAGAGTGTAAAACGATGGGAGACTATCATGATTCATACTTGATGGCTGACGTTTGTTTGTTGGCGGACGTCTTTGAAAATTATAGAAAGACCTGCATGAAACCATTATAGCCTGGATCCCGCGCATTACATTTCTGTGCCCGGTGATTGGATGCTTTCTTAAGTTTACTGGAGTAAAGATTGATTTATTGTCTGACCTGCCAATGATTCAGAGATTGAAAACGGATTGCGTGGAGGAATTAGTATGGCGTCGCATCATTACTGTAAAGCAAACAACAAATACCTAGATGATTATGATCCGAGTAAAAAGGTCTAACTATCTCATGTATTTAGATGCAAACAATCTGTATGGTTGGGCTATGGCGCAATCACTTCCATTACGTAACTTTAAAATGTACACAGAAGACAATCCGAAAAATATTCAAAAAGCATTAAAGTGGTTGGGCAGATTGACGCCAGATCAACAGCGTGGTTTCATTCTAGAAGTTGACTTAGAATATCCTCGCGAACTCCATGACCTGCATAATGACTATCCATTAGCAGCAGAAAGCCTAAAGATGGCGAAAACAGAGCCACCTAAACTTGTGCCTAATCTTCGGGCAAAAAAAAATTATGTCTGTCATTACAGACTTCTACAATTTTATTAAGACATGGTTTGAAGTTGACAGCTGTTCATCGTATAATTGCTTTTGATCAAGAACAGTTCATGAAACCATACATCATGAAGAACACTGATCTCAGAACTAAATCCACAGATGCTTCAGAAAAAGACTTTTTCAAGCTGATGAACAACAGCTGTTTTGGAAAGACTATGGAGAATCCGCACAAGCGTAAAGATGTCAGATTGGTCACCAAAGAAACGAAGCAATTAAGCTGACTTCAAAACCTAATTATCAGGACTTTTAGAAGATTTCATGATCAGCTTTTTGGCATAATGATGAAAAAAAGAAAGTCAAATTGGACAAACCTGTATTTATTGGGTTTACTGTTTTAGAATTATCAAAGCTTTTGATGTTAGAATTTCTTATGACTACTTTAAACCCTTGTTCCAGAGTCCAAAGTACTTTACACAGATACAGATAGTTTTGTTATAGATATCCCTACTGAAGACATCTAATAAAGACATGGAAATAGAAGTAGCTAAAGGGCATGCGGGATGGTATGACACATCCGATTACCCTAAAGATTCGTCTTTACATTCAATTACTAATAAGAAGGTTTTAGGAAAGATGAAGGATGAATTATCTGGAGGGTGATAAGGAGTTTATTGGTTTAAGGTCGAAAATGTACAGTATTTCGAGCCAGGAAAACCATTAAGAAAGCAAAAGGAATATCTCGCAGTGTTGTCATCAAATATATCACATGACAACTACAAAGAAGCATTGTTTGACAATAAGACTTTTATCATGACAACGTAAAACTGCGATCTAATCTACATGAGATCAACACAACGGTTGTAACAAAGAAGTCATTAGATAAAAACAAACACAAAACGTGTGTTTGTTAATCCAGAGTTTTCATATGCAATTGGACATTGGAGAATGGCATAATTACATACCTCTTCAATCCGCGGGTTCGGGTTTATATTTTTCCTGAAGTTTATCTATAAGCTCAATCGCATCAATATCCAATTCATCCAAAAATTTTCTTATGTTTGCTTGATGTGCCGAATTTTTTTTATCATTTCAAGATATCTTTATCCCATTTTTTTGATAATCAAAATTTGGGATTTGGGGTTGTAGGTGATCCGGATGCATTGCCATGTGCTGATGAGTCCTCGCAAATGTTGCCCTAATAGCAAAATTCAAATCAAATGATCCCCGCATCAATTCCAAGGTCTCTGCATTTATCATTCTTGCTTCTGGTTTAGTTCCATGTAAGAATTCTTTCTTCTGTGCCTCAATACGTAAGGTTCTTCGTTGTGAGCTTCCATTTTAACTCAAATATATTTACGTAAATTAATTAAAGCGGAACTGTGTCTGGTGGATTATCTGCATTCTTCCTTCACAAAAGATCTTTGAGGAGCTGGTTGTTTCGTTGTGTCAGTTTCACGTAAATAATACACGGGCGGATTCATTTTTACAATTCTTTTTATTTCATATGGATCAACACTCCAACTGGATCGGTTGCCCTGATGCGAGCGTCCCCTTCTGCTTCCCCCGGTAAATAAAGGTACCTTACTTTTAAACCAAATGGTAATAGTTTGCTGGTTGTACTGGAGTCTTCAGCAACATTTATTGTTTGTTTTTTGATTGCTTGTACTGGTTTTAGCCCTGTTAATTTAAATTCTTCATTATTCATTGCGCGCAAAACTGAGGGCAGTCTTCTAACCCATCTGTGTTGCGAAAATTGTCAATAAGCTCTCTGTGATACTGGTAAGAAAAAGTCTTTCAGCTAACTGTTTGTTAAAGTTTTCAACTAAAGCCTGTGATCTGTGAACTCCCGGAATGCCTCTTTTAATGGAACTCTATGTTTCAACAATAATGATTCACTTGGCCTTTAAATTCTTTTTCATCATCGACTTGAATCATGCGAGGATAAGTTAGCGGGCCTCGTTGGGTATATCAGTATGTATGGCAACAGCAACAGCAGAAGCGCTCTTTTGTGTAAATGGTTCTGCATCTTTGTATCTTAAAGCTATGTCAATGACTGGAGCGCGTACTTAAATCTTTTCGTCTAATCGTATCATGAGGTAAATATGAAGGTCCATTGATGGGTGTCGTTCGGTATTGTATTCACAAAGTGCGGTCTCTGTATTCGTCTAGGCGCAGGCAAATAAATTTGCCAGATTGCTTGTTTAGATAACCATTCTTTCGCTGTTTGTTCACTGACTCCCACTGCTTGCTTAGCTTTTTAATTGCTGTTATTCCCTTCCAATATCCTTTTGGCGAATAATAAGATTTTGTTCATTTTTTATTCAGCCAATATAATGTGCAAACAAAATACACAACAGTCATACCAAAGCAATAAACGCGATTTCTTGCATCTTTGTTTTTTCTGATGGTTGATAAAAGTCACTGAATTTTGGCGGGGCATTGTCTCGATTGGTTTGGCCCGTTACTAGATAATATTCTTTTATTGCTTGATCAACATCTTAAATGTGTAAGCCGCATGCCCTGTTTTTTCAGTTTGTCGTTAATAAAATCTAACTGCTCAATCTCTGCTTTTCTTAGTGATCTTGTGCTGCGGCTAGTTGCTCCACAGCTTTGTTATGTCTTTTTCTCTCACCGTCATCCCGCAGTTTACTAAATGCGTAATTACTTCTGCTAAAAGCAAACGCATTCACCACAGCGCCGCCTATCATCATTACGAGCGAAGCCATTTTTATAAATGTTTTTTTTAATTTTTACATATTTATACTGTCTGGAATTATTCCTTGGTGGCAGATGGTGTTGTGGGCAGCACAGATTTCCTTCCTCGCACTACGAGTGACGACGGGACTAGCCTGTGTCGCCGGGGGACGGCTCTCGAGGCGGCGTGGCACTTGGCGACGAGGCGCTGCCACTCTGCGAACTACCCAGTGGCCTGCACATCCTAGCAGGGCTCTCCCTTTGGGGGGGGGAGGGTGGGTACGTTCCTCATTGGGCGCAGAGTGGGCATGGACCTATAACGTGCAGCGGCTCGGCGACTTGTGCCTCGTACGTCTCCTGAGTCGGCCTCACGCGGCACAGGACCGTCGCCACTCAGCATGAAGACGGCCGCCCGTTGGTGGCATCCGGCATTCCTGCTGGTTCGGTGGCAGAGACCAGCAGAAGGCACCCAGGTGCAGATGGTGTAGGGCGGCACAGATTTCCTTCCTCGCACTACGGGACGACGGACTAGCCTGTGTCGCCGGGGACGGCTCTCGAGCGGCGGACACTTGGCGACGAGGCGCTGCCGACACTGCGAACTACCCAGGCCTGCACATCCTAGCGGGGCTCTCCCTTTGGGTGGGGGGGGAGGTGGAATTGAACCTCACTTGGGCGCAGAGTGGGCCTGGACCTATGAGCAGCGGCTCGGCGACTTGTGCCTCGTGCGATCTCCTGAGTCGCCTCACGCGGCACAGGACCGTCGCCACTCAGCATGAAGACGGCCGCCCGTGGCCCTGACGATGGCCTTGAAACAACCGCAGCTGAACTATCTTCAGACGACCGCTTTGCGGTCCCAATGACTACTTTATCTAAAGCAAAAATACATGTCCCAATATGTCCTGTTTGCACAGGCTGGAGGACGTTAAAGCAGAACCATCTATCCTTGCTTAACTAGAAAATCTTCGTAGCAAATGAAGCTGTAATAACAGCAATCATTTTGCTGAATCCTCAAAGTCTAGTTTGCCAAGATCTGCTGGTTTTATTTTTAACAAGCTTTTACCAAGCATTGTGTATCCTACACTTAGCAGAATGGTATACAAGGTTGGTAACAGTTTTTTCGGTGCTCATTTTAAAAAAATAAAATATTATAATTAATAAAAAACATGAACATGATGATCTCCTAAACCTTCCTGAACTTATGATTCCAAATGATCAAGTTGATGACCAAGCTATTATGCCCAAAAAGGAAAGGTTGTATTCTTTAGCGGTGGTGGAAAAACAAAACAGTTCCTGGAAATGAATTCAGCATAGAACAGATTCAACAGATGTCGCCACAAGACATTTTAAAGTATCATAAACAGGTATGAAGCGCAACTAGGATCGAGAATGGTAAAAAGCGTTGGGCAAACGGTTCTTAGTTTGTACACTAACTAGTAGGTCGATTGTTCCCATTGATTCTGAACAAGACTTTATGTATGATTTAACGCAGGATCCAGTTTTAAACAAAGTCATTGAGTTCTCTAGGCTGTGATCTATATTACAGATTTGGAACATTATTGTCGCCACTAATCATGGGATTAATTACTTTTAAATCATATAGATTTTATTTCCCTTCAAAATGACCGAGCCAGAAAATCACAGAATCAGGAAACATTGAATCAGAAAACATTGAATCAGGGGAGAATGTGACCAGTAAAAAGCCTCCTCATCCTGGGCGTGTTGCAGCAGGAAAAAGATTAGCAGAGTGGAACAACAAACAAAATTAAAATTACAAGCACATAATATAACTCATAATGAAAAAGTGCTAGAGCCGCAGCCAGTTGTTTCAATGCCAGCATAAAAACGCCAGAACAAGTACAAGTTGATTCAAGACCTACGCCGCCAAAGTCTTCGTGGAATATTGAACTTAAAACAGTTGTCATTTTTGGCGTCATTGCTGCTGCTGGGGTGGTTATTACGGTTATAAAATATATAAACAACGATAGCGAAAACCGAAGCAGTCCAAACAATCTCTGCCACTAAATACAGAAGCCGAACACAAAAACATGCCAAAACCGCCAACAACAAAAGATCATTTTGATCCATTTCTAATGCAATAATACTTTATTGATACTGCAATCCTAACATACTGGATTGGTTTTTGATTTATTATAAATAAATTGTTTCTTTGATAAAAATAGATCATGACGGATTATTATTTGTTTAAAATATGGAGTCAATAAATAAAAACCTGGAGTCTATAAAAGACATTTCCATAGACCAGAATTGTAATCAATGCGGTTGCTTACGATGTAGAACTTCATTAAGATCTATGCGACCGACCTCGCACCAAGAACGCTGAGCAAGACATCCTCAACGATGACGCGTTTTTTAGGCGTGTGTGTACTATATTAGACATATACTATTTATGATAAAAACATAGTTTGTATTGTTTTTTCATGTGAAACTGTTCTCTAAAGTCTTTTAAAACCGAGTTATATTTCTGACATAAAATCCACACACTTATTCCAGCATGTTTTCCACTGCGTCACTTACCGACTGTGGGCCTCTGTCACTGGTAATATGAGAAGGGCAAATGACAGGGCCCACAACCCTAATTGCTAATGCTGCTAGTAAGAACATGTAAAGGGGAGAGATAATTATCGGGCTTGCTGCTGGAACTTGGCTAGGAATGTTCACGTGATCGGCTGTTTATAGTAACAGTCAGCAGGGCTATGTTTGCTGCAGCAAACGCCCCCCTACTTATTTCACAGAGTTACGCAGAGATCAGTTCGGGGAGGTTGTGTTTTACTGTGCTCTGTCGACTACTGTGTTTGGCTGTGTTATTTTAACAATGGCTAATAGGTTTACCGAAGAACAGGCTCGCGCTATTCAAGATAACAAGTTTTACTTTAACTGCATGTTAGAGTATTTGTCAAAAAAAGAACTAGGCGAAGCATGTTCTCTACCAGTGAAACCGAAAAGAAGCATTGCTTTTCTAGAAGGTGGAGAAAAAGAAAAAAGTGAACCGACTGCTTTGGAAATGCACGACTATCTTAAAGGTTTGTTGGTTCAAGAAAATGAAAACGCTGAAAGAAATATTGCTGAACAAGATGTAGCCGGTTTCAATATGTGTTTAACTATTGATGAGATGGTTCCTTATCTAAAAAATGGCGCTGTGTTGTTGAAAGTTGGCCAAAGCAAAACAATCCATCATGTGTTGATTGTTGGGCGCTGGCTTGAGACAGCTCAAGTCATGTTTAAAAAAACAAAAACGCTACAAACATGGCGTTCATTTCTCAAGACGCAGGTGAACATGGCTGATTCGTATGCTAGAAAACTTATTCAACTTTCTGTGTGTTTTTATAACTATCCTAAATTTCACAAGCTAGGAATCAGTATAAATGAACTGTGTAGCAAACGTCAAAGTATCATTAGGCTTATGCAACTGAATAACGATTTTCGGTGTTCTGGCAAACAAACTAGATAGGGCTAGGCAGATCTCAGTACATCTACCAGTATGGAGAGGAGTAGTGTGTAGCCAGCACTATCTCCATATAAATGCTCCAAATATACAATGACGGATGTACTACAACTGGTGATTAGAGCCGCCATAAAAGCTCGGCTACAGCAGTAACTGCTGTAACTCTGCCAAAGCCAGTTGCAAGCCTGGTTGAGAAAAGGGGAGCACAGCAGCAAACTAGGCCAAACGACCCTATGTGATCACTTGACCTGCAAAGCACAGCAGCAAACTAGGCCAAACGACCCTATGTGATCACTTGACCTGCAAAGCTCAGCAGCAAACTAGGCCAAATGACCCTATGTGATCACTTGGCCTAGTTGATTGAGGTGCGCGCGCTTTGGTGGACTGGTAAAACCGTTCAGATCTGAACAGTATTTAAAAATAGTTCTTACTTCACCTCCGCCTGGAACCCAGACCATCTGAGACAGCCTTTTAGCAGGTGAATTGAAACAGTGAAGAAAGTAGGCCAACCGCGGGCACTAAGGGAGGTAACTCCTGCACACCCCCACCCCACGCACGCACGTCCCCACCCCCACCCTACGCATGCACACCCCCCACCCCACCCCACCCCGCCCACCCCCCACCCCATGCATGCACACACTCAAGTCACTTCTAAGTTCTTAACTCAAGTCACCCCAAGACACTTCTAAGTTCTTACTCAAGTTCTTACTCAAGTCGTCCTCAAGTCATCCTCAAGTTCTTACTCAAGTCACTTCTAAGTTCTTACACAAGTCATCCTCAAGTCACCCCAAGTCACTTCTAAGTTCTTACTCAAGTCGTCCTCTAGTCATCCTCAAGTTCTTACTCAAGTCACCTCAAGATTGTAATTAAGTCATCTTTTAAGTACGACTAACAGGGAGTGCGCATTTAAAAGCAAAAACTGAAATCTAAAAAGTTTAGTAAATTAGTATTAAAAAACGGATAATCCTACACAGTATGTTTGTTTGTAGATAATCGTTATTTTTTGGTTATTGAAGTCTTACTTGTCAGAGAACAGTAAAAAGCTCATTCTGGAGTCAGCCGGTCGAAACTGGTTGAGACCGGCTGAGCCAGAATGAGCTTTTTACTGTTCTCTCTATTATATATGTTCATTTTTACATCTGTGTACTATTTTTCTGCCATTCCGTCCTATTGGGCATCTCTTATTTGGTGTGGAAGGTATGATCAGACTTTGTGTCTTGCAATGCACTTCTTATCTCTTCTTGTTTTGTTATATTGCATTCGAGGCCCCCCCCCCCCCCCTCCCCGCCTTTTCCGCCCCCCCCCCCTTTTTTTTTTCCCCACTGTAACAACCTAACCCCCCCCCCTTCCTCTCTCACTTTTTCACACCCCCAACCTCCCCCATCTCTCTCTCTCCTCTCTCTATCTCTGTCTTGTTTGGCTCCCTGATCCCTATCTGTTAACCCCCTACTTCCATCTCTCTCTCTCCATCTAACTCTCTCTCTCTCTCTCTCTCTCTCTCTCTCTCTCTCTCTCTCCTTTTCTTCCTCTCTCTCTTTCTCAATGCCTATTCTCACCAAACTCTCTCCCCCCCCCCCCTCCCCGTGTCTCTCTTCCTCCCTCTTTGTCTGTCTGTCTGCCTACCTGGTTTTACTCTCCCCCCCCCCACTCTGTGCCTCGCTCTCTCTCTCTCTCTCTCTCTCTCTCTCTCTCTCCTCTCTCTCTCTCTCTCTCTCTCTCTCTCTTTCCACCCCCCCCCCCTTACTCCTTTCTTTCCCTCTCTGCCTCCCCCTCTGTCGCGATATGACCATAGAAATAAATAGTGGTAACAGACCATATTCATTATGTGGCTGGATATGTTCTCGCATATGTTTTTTAACATATCTGTATGTTATTCCTTGTAAACCACAGTGAACAGTTTTGTTATGACGTTACACTGTTTGAACTTACGACTTATTGGAAAGTATATGATTTTTAACTTGGTCATTCTGTACAGTTTAAAATATGGTAACGTTTTATGTCGTATATTGTTTTAACTCTTTGAGATCTTCAACTGTACTGCTGAAGCACACTCTTGTCTGGAAATCTGTCTTTTATGGAACTTGTTTTTGTCTTAGATAGGGACATTTTATACAGACAAAAATGCTGTTCTTGGGATTGTTGAAAAAGAAATACTTGAGATGTATTCGTGCCCCCTACCTCCCCTCTCCCCTGCTTTTTCTCCCCTTCCCACCCGTTCGCACCCCTTCCCCCCCCCCCATTTTTTTTCTTTTTTCCCCTCCCTCCCTCTCTCTCTCTCTCTCTCTCTCTCTCTCTCTTCTCTCTCTCTCTCTCTCTCTCTCTCTCTCTCTCTCTCTCTCTCTCTCTCTCTCTGTCTTTCCTACCCCTATTTTCTCGTGTTCCCCGTAGCTTACTACCCTTCCACCGTTGTCCTTTCTCTAACCTTTGGAACTGTGGTGAACTGTTTTAAGTGTGAACGGAGGCTGCTACATGCAATTCTATCATTAAAGTCCCTTGAGGAAGACCGAAAGTGGTCGAAATATTGGGAAAAAATTTTACGTGATTGTTGTTATCTTCTTTATTTGGATGTTTATATATATTATATATATATATATTATATTATATATATATATAATATATATATATATTTATATATAATATATATATATATATTATATATATATATTGGGGGGGGGGGGGTATAATCTTGAAAATGTAAGTCAGCAGGTTATTTATGATAAAGAAAATATTCAAGGCCAGTCTGCTTTATTGAAATAAACAACAACCTGAATTAAAGGGGGAAAAAAATCCCTGCCGAAAACAAAATACCCTGTACTTTGCAGAAAACGTTCTTGGGAGAAAAGTGACAAGGGTCATTTTTCAGGGCGGCATCACCATCCACAGAACCAGTGTGAACCATGTGCATCAAGAGGAAGCAGTCTTGTTAGTGGGGAAAGGACTCCCGTGTTCTTTTTTCTCTCCTCCTTCCGCGTCTTTATTTTCGTGGTTCTGTCTGCTTCTATCTGTCTTTCGCATTCTCATCACTTACAGACACTTGTCCATCTATCTTCATTTCTTTCTTATTATTGTCTCTTCTTTTTTTTTCTTTTCCCAAGTTTCATTCTTCCGAGAATCTATCAG
The DNA here is from genome assembly GCA_018398815.1 of Conus ventricosus. Classification (NCBI taxonomy): domain Eukaryota; kingdom Metazoa; phylum Mollusca; class Gastropoda; order Neogastropoda; family Conidae; genus Conus; species Conus ventricosus. The sequence goes on from CM031598.1 coordinate 8,971,518, forward strand.
TCCTTTTCTCTTCTATTTTCTGAGCAAAAACGACCCTCCCTGATAGTGAGTCAGCCACGCAAAGCATTCACTTATCCATTCGTATTCATTAAACAGGGGAGAGCGGGCAAGACAGATACATGACTGGACAGACAGACAGACAGACAGACAGACAGAGACAGACAGACACACACACACACACACACACACACACACACACACACACACACACACACACACACACACACACACACATACACACACACACACACACACACACACACACACACACACACACACACACACACACACACACACACACACACACACACATGCGCACACGCGCAGAGAGAGAGAGAGAGAGAGAGAGAGAGAGAGAGAGAGAGAGAGAGAGAGAGAGAGAGAGAGAGAGAGAGTAGAGAGAGAGAGAGAGAGAGAGAGAGAGAGTCTTCAGACGCTTCAGATACGTTTTTCATTGACAATGGCCTACATAGACTTTATGTCAATGGGGTATACATGAATATTTGCAGCGGCTTAAAAAAGAAATTTTATGATGCATAGAAGCATAAACTGCAACGGATTACGTAAATGTTCATGACGAGGCTCGAGGCCATGTAGAAGAAAAAAAATAATGTCGTGTTTTTTCGTCACTCAAAATGAATATGTAATTTTTTTTTTAAAGTCACAGTATGATCATAAACACAAGTGCCTCACCCAGGCACATTACATTCACTGTTTTAAATATTTCAGAGAGAGAGAGAGAGAGAGAGAGAGAGAGAGAGAGAGAGAGAGGCGGAGGGGGGCGGGCTGTAGAGTCATTACAGGTCTTTGCTTTCTCTTGTTCTTTCCTTTGCTGTTCTTATGTCTTTTTTGTTTGATTTCACAATTAATGTATTCTTGAAATGATGCAGTACTGCATTTAGTTTTAAAGGGTATCTCACCCATTTTTACAAATCTATTTTGACCAAATACACGGTTTTGGTATGTGGTCGTATTGCGAAACCCAGCCCTGAATCAGCCGCCTGTGCTCTCATTTTACAGTGAGAGCAGCATTTCCTGCGGATTGGGAAAGCGAGAGGCTGAAACAGGAGCGAGAGCCTCGATTTCGATAATAGGGGGGTTTCCCGATTGATGACGTAGAAAAGCTAAGTCGCTCTTCGTGTTCGGCTGAAGTGAGATATGTGTGCTGTGTCTGGTTGCGGAATTTCATCAGGAAATAAGCAAAGAGTACGCGTTCATGCTTTTCCAAGTGCTTCCAGCAAGTTTAGGCGATTGTGGATAAATTTTGTCACCACAACGAGGAAAGATTGTGTTCTTCGGGACAGTTATCATGGCATTTGCGGTCGTCACTTCGAAGAGCACAGTTTCCAAGACCAACACACATGGAAAGTAAAGGTGGAAGCTGGAATTCGGGTCCGAAGACAGCTGAAAGAGGATGCTGTGCCAACTATTATAACAGAAAAAATGTATTAAAGCACTCTCTGTTCATTCGCCAGCTGCAAGTGCAAGCCTCAAACGCAACAGTGACACAGATTCTGTCAGGAGCAGAGCGTAAAGAAGGTAAGGTTTGTGGAATGGGTGGTTGATCTTTTTGGGTTTCATTTCACTCTCAGTGTATGGTTGGTTGTAAAGATAGTTGTTGGTTTTTGCTGAGTGTTGGCATCAAACTGAAACATACATTGTTACTGTCATAGTGGCAGTCAGGCAGTCACACTGCCTGCTGCCACTGAAACTGTTGCATGTTTGTGATTGATTTTTCCCCTGCTGTTACTGTTTCCAACAAAACTGAAGTTACAATTCTTATTAACAAGAAAGTGTCCATGTCCACAAATAACAACTTGTTGGACTCTAGTGAATAATAGTTTGGGTTTTTAATTTTTCAGGACATTGCTGAACATCAGGCACCCCTGCAAGTTCAAATTTCCGCCCAACAACCATATGCTTTAGTAAGTGAATTATTTATCAGTATTTGGATGCAGGATGGTGATTTAGTGTGCATTTTAAGATATATGAAGGTGTGGTATGTCTGTATGCTATATACTGCCCTGGTAAGAGAATAATGAGCTTAGATCTGCTGCTTAGATCTGCATCAGTTTTTACAATAAGAGCCAGAATCTTTGACTGCAATATATTGTAATAGACCGCTCAGATTCTAATTGTAATTGTGGAACTTCAAAATTTAAGTGGAGAGAGTGAGATTGAAAATGAGGAATGTAAAAAAAAGTGTGTGTGTGTGTGTGTGTGGGGGGGGGGGGGGGGGGGGGGGGGGGGGGACTGTAAGTGAACAGCTATTGAAAAGATTTCTACAGCAGGTAGAGAATTAGTGTGATGATGCAGTGGCTGACAAACTCCTGTTCAAAGGAAAAAGCATTATCTGATTGAGCTAAACAACTGAAAGAAAATGTGGTTTATCACATAATCATTTTAAAGTTATTTACATACTACGGTAGTGTGTGTGTGTGTGTGTGTGTGTGTGTGTGTGTGTGTGTTGTGTGTGTGTGTGTGTGTGTGTGTGTGTGTGTGTAAACAGATGTATGTGTGTGCATGTTTATATCATGTACTATCTGTGTCGTGCGTATGTGTGTACCTGTACATAATATTGTCAACCTGTAAAATGTCGAACTGCCTAGAAAGAAACACAAGCGTCTGATGGCGAGGAGGTGGTACTGTACAAGGAGCTGTAGGTTCAAACTGGTACGGCTGAACTCCATACACTTCAGTGAAAATTTCACGTTCGATGTCCTCTTCGTTGGAACTTGACTCGTAGCTGGGAGCATCTGCCATTATCGCTGGAAAATAGTTGAGTTTTACGTCCTCATAGCGAAAGCTTTTAGGGACATGTCTTTCATTCACGGTAGTCGTGGCATTTACACGTCACTTGCGGAATCCCCGACTCTCGTCTCTTTCCGTACTGTGCTCGGCAATCTCCGTTGCGAGTCACGATTTGGCTACTTGCACGGCCCGAAACACGGATAGAAGTGAGTTATAGAAGAAAAGTAACACGTACATCGAAACACGCTCGATCATACTTTCGAACAACCCAAACATGCTATTTAGGGGTGAGGACCCCTTTACGTCATGTCATTCATGTCATGTCCTGTTATTCTAGTATTCTCTTGGTTTTACCTTTTTCATCGATACATTCTGGACCCTCGTTCACAAATAAAACCCCTGTCTTTCGGGTTACTTACGAAGGAGGGAAGATAACAAAATAGGTTAGGCACTAATGAGGAAGATGGTCTTCATTCAAGTGGAGCTACAACACGTTACTTTTGGAGAAGAATGTTGACCTAGACTGGTCTGATGAGTCCTTCCCTATGTCTGTGACTTTGTCTACTGTCTGTGGTGGACGCACTGCAGTCCCCCTCCCCCCCACACACACACCTCTCTCTCTCTCTCTCTCTCTCTCTCTCCTCTCTCTCTCTCTCTCCTCTCTCTCTTAAAAAAATGTCTGTTGCTGTTTCCCTGTGAGACCGTGTTTATCATAGCTGGCCATTTAGGCCCACGTTTGGTGATCTTTTGTTTGTCTTTAACTTTATTATTCAAGATATATCAATACCGGGAATTATGTTTGTAATGTATTACACTTTTTTCGTTTCATGAATTCTTGACGCTGCATTAATGATAGCCTCCTTGACAGGAAGACTGTATTTTGTCATTGTCAATAAAAACGATTCTGAAGCGTCTCTCTCTCTCTCTCTCTCCTTCTCTCTCTCTCTCCTCTCTCTCTCTCTCTCTCCTCTCTCTCTCTCTCTCTCTCTCTCTCTCTCTCTCTCTCTCTCTCCATCCCTTCCCCCTCTTTCTCAATATTTTGTTTTATATCTATTGACATGATTTTTTTCTTAATGCTATTTATCTTTTCGTTTTCTTTTCCTTTGTTCATATTTGTGTTTCATGTCTTTATTTTCTTCTTAGGCTGACAAGTTTCATTGATTTGTTTACCCATTTGTTGATTGGATTTGTTTTATCTGTTGTGCATGAATTAATCCAGTTACTGTAATGAATCAGTTCAAACATTCTGTTACCCTTTCTTTTATCTCTCAGATTGTTTTTTCAACTGTTCACTTTCAATTCTGTTTTGTTTTATTTCAGTCAACTTATTTTCTACACGTAAATACAATTTACATACATTTGGAGAGAGAGAGAGAGAGAGAGAGAGAGAGAGAGAGAGAGAGAGAGAGAGAGAGAGAGAGAGAGAGAGGGGAGGGAGGGAGGGAGGAGGGAGGGGGGAGATAGAAAGAGTGGGGGGTGAAACGAATTAATTGAAACATTCTGTTACCATTTCTCTATCTCTCAGACTCTTTTATTTTCACCTGTTTACTTTTAATACTTTTGTTTTAATCCAGCCAACTTATTTTCCACAAGTCAATCTGATTTACATGCATTGAGAGAGAGAGAGAGGAGAGAGAGAGAGAGAGAGAGAGAGAGAGAGAGAGAGAGAGAGAGAGAGAGAGAGAGAGAGAGAGAGAGAGAATTGGGGATGGAGTTCCAGCAGATTCATTACTGGACTTTGCTTTGTTGTGTTCGTTATTTTGCTATTCTTGTGTCTTTGTTCTTCGATTTCCCTATTCATGTATTCTTAAAATGCTAAAATACCTTGTGTAGTTTTACGTCATGTCATTCTTGATCTTACATCTTATTTGTAGTATGTTTGTTTGATATACACTTCCTTCTGTTAGTTTTAACTTCTTCTTTTTTCCATCAAGACATCGTGGACCCTCATTCAAACCATAATATATGGTTGATATTCCTAAAGAAGGAGGGCTGATAACAAAACATGTAAGACACTAATGAGAATGTGGTTTTGGTTTCAAGTGGAGCGACACGACGTTACATCAGAAAAAGAGTGCTGACTCGACTGGGCTTCCGTGTCCTGCTTATGTCTGAGAGCTTGCCTACTGTGTGTGGATGCCACTTCGTAGTTCTCTGTCCGTCTGTCTGTCTGTCTGTCTGTCTGTCTGTCTGTCTGTCTGTCTGTCTGTCTCTCTCTCTCTCTCTCTCTCTCTCTCTCTCTCTCTCCTCTCTCTCTCTCTCTCTCTCTCTCTCTGTGTCTCTCTTGTGTACCAGATTGTATTTAACGCATATGTCTGCTATGTTGTTGGTGTTATGCTTACTATAATATGTTTTTAGATGTAATCCCGCTTCAGAAGGGGCTCTGGCCTATCCTCAATAAACTTTCATTTAAACTCTGTCTGTCTGTCTGTCTGTCTGTCTGTCTGTCTGTCCTCTCTCTCTCTCTCTCTCTCTCTCTCTCTCTCTCTCTCTCTCTCTCTCTCTCTCTCTCTCTCTCTCTCGTTTTTTGAAAGTGTATTAGCATGATTCTTTCCGCAATGCTGTATTTTTTTCTTTTTATTTGTTTACGTTTTTGTTTCATGTCTTTATTTCTTGTTAGATTGACCAGTGTTATCTATTTGTTAATCCAGTCGTTGAGTCGATTTTCATCTATTGTGCATCAGTTCATCTAGTTAATGAAACGAATTAATAAAGTCATTCTTTTACCCTTTCCTAATTCTCAATTGCTTTTCTGCCATTCACTTTTAATATTTTTGTTTGAACTGAATCAGCTTACTTTACACGTGTGAATATAATTTGCATAGATTTTGAGAGAGAGAGAGAGAGAGAGAGAGAGAGAGAGAGAGAGAGAGAGAGAGAGAGAGAGAGAGAGAGAGAGAGAGAAAAGAGGGTAGAAATGGGGTGGGGACAGACAGACAGACAGACTGACAGAGAGATTCTCCAGTTAACTTTTTTTTTTCTTTTTGTCTCTCACTCATTTTGTTATAGTTGTGTTGTTGTTTTAACGTTGTCTTGTGTGATCTTACTCTTGTTTTATCATTTTATTTAACTGTTTTCGTTTCACTTAGACATTCCGTCTCTTGTCCTGAGCTCTCCACTCTCTTAATAACGACATTCCGCATGGCAGGAGGTCACACATTGTCTGGAGCAGCACCGGTCTTTACCGCAAAGACTTGAGGTGTACTGAATAGTGAACATTTGATTTTAACGTGAGTGTGACCGACTCTCTTTCTGCAGGCCTTTTTGTTGTGAAATAGATAACTGCTAAAACTTTCCATTTTAATTCTTTCACTTTTGTATATTGTGTCAGCCCTGATATGGCTTTTGGGATCAGCAGGCCTTAAAGCAACATAGATTGATTTGATTTGTGTGGACAGTTTGAAGTACGTTCCAGACTTCACAGGATAAAGAACTATTCAGTGATCATCAAGAGGAGTTAAATGAGGCCGGAAAAGGACCCCCCACAGAAAGTTATTACTCTGCACGCTTCTGACCGAATTCACTGGGCTGTTCGAAAACAAAATGGAGGAAGCTCATATCTGCAATACTAAGAAGTACGTCAGTCTAAGTCAGCACTTTGCGTGAATCTGGCGTCCAAGCAAAAGTCATGGCAGTAGAAGTTGGAACAAAAGATATGCAGGCTCACTAGACTGTGATCTCCTAAAAGACCTGTCGCTTACTGGACAGAAGAGCACCGGAATCCTGGAGGCAATGGCAGAGGAAGTTTAAAACTGTTCCTGCTGGATCCGGTGGAGGAGGGACCGAACACAACATCATAGGGCCTGTATGAGAACAGGTGTCCATGCTAGAAACGTACAACAATCATCAGAAACAACTCGGCCTGAACACGTCCAACCATCCGGGAGTCATAGGTTCGAACCCCGGCCGCGCTAAAAAAATATATATGAGTGCAAGACATCTAGGAGACAAGTCCCTCAGAGTGTAAAGGAGTTCAGGGCCAGAACATCTGTCTGAGGGTTCACACACACACAACACACACACACACACACCAACACCACACACCAGCGGCGCGCGCGCGTTCGAAAGCACGCACATCGCACCACGACGCACACACACCACGCACGCACGACACGCACGCACGCACGCGCACACACCACACCACATCCACACACACACACACTCACACACACACACACATGGTATATTGATAGCAAGCTCATTAAAAACATGTCAGTTGGATAAAGCTGTCAAACCTTACGCTTTTAACACACCACGCACCCCCCCCCCACACCACCCACCCCACACACACACACATACACATTACTTGCACTGTTGTAAATGGTTCCAAAATTCAAATAACAATCAATGTATAAAAATATTCTTAGGTAGGAAGAAAGACAAACAAGTTGCTTTTAAAAAGAACAACCGATTAAAAAAAAAAAAAAAAATAATATATACTTTTATATATAATATTATATATATATTTAAATTAAATAATATTATATAATATATATTATATAGAATATATAAAAAATATATATATATATTATATATATATAATATATATATTAATAATATATATAATATATATATAATATATATTATATATATATATATATATCATATATATATAAATATATATATATATATATATATATAAAACAAGTTAAAAGAGGAATCTTAAAACTATCTACAAAATTTGTTTCAAGCGTGTTGCGCTGTCATCAGGATGTTCTCTGCCCGCCCACCGCCGATGTTATATAGCGTGTGGGCTCCCGTTTGCGGTTTGTTTGCACGTGCGGGTTGGCTGCACGTGTTTTTTGGGGGGGCTTTCAGGTTTTTGTTTTGAGTGTGTTCACTAACAACGATTTCCATTTATGCCTGCAATTGTTTACTATTTCTGTTTTGGTGTTTAAAGTTGCTAAGTGTGGTTTGCATAGTATTAACCATTTTTCAGTTAAACATAGGTTGCACCTTTTTGAAACATTGCTGTATGGTGATGCTCTTTTTATGATTTTCCAGGATATATTGTAGCTTGTTTTTGCGTCTTTAAGTTTCCAGATATATTTGCTCAGTTCTGTTTGGTTTTTATATATTTTCTCTATTAAATGACTGTTGTGGTTTGCATATCTGGTTTTGAAGTGGTTTTCAGTGATCCCTATGTATGTTTCTTTTTCATTTTCTGATGTCACAGTAGCCTGGTATACAATGTTGTTGTGAAGACATTTATTGTTTAGTGGGCACTGTTCCTTTCTGGTGCAATTGCAAGATTTCCTTTCTTCACCCTTCTTTGCTGTGTTGATTTTCATTTTATTGGATGCGTCAATTAGGTTTTTGAGGTTGGGCATACATGAGTACGATAGTTTGACAGTGTTTTTGTTAAATATTTTGGACAGTTTTGTGTTCTTTTGGAAATGAAGTTGTTAGGATTTTGAAGAATTCTTTCCCTATGTTTGTTTTGAGTTTCCCGTCGTATGGGGGGTTATACCATATGATTTTTCTTTTCCTATTTTTCTTGCTTTTATTTGTGTTGTTGTCTGGGTTGTATTGTACTTTGTAATTGTATCCACTTGTTTGTAGTGCCTCCTGGTATTCTACTGCTGCATTGTTGAACACTCTCTCACTGCATGACAGGTTTGATAGTCTCTTGTTTATGCCATGGGGGATGGTCATTAATATAGATGGTGGATGGTTACTTTTGGTGTGTACATAAAGAGGTGTATCGTTGGGTTTCTTGTATGGTTTATATATGTGATTGTTGAGATCCAGTGTTATGTCTAAGTAGTTCACTACCTTTTTGTTTGCTTCAATGGTAATCTTTAAGTTGTGGTTTTGGAAGATTTGCATAGTTCTTTCTTCTTGTTTTCGATGGTTCTTGGATTGTTGGTTAGTGCAGCAAGGCCATCGTCTCTATATAGTCCGACTTGTTTTCGAATATATATATATATTCATTTACTCTGTTATAAAAAGAAAGCATGTTAAACACCCATACACATATCTATCTTAAAAATGACAATAGTAACATTTCAGTTTTTTAAAAAAAAAGTTCGCAGATTATGTTATTTCATTCAAGGGAAGGGTGGGGGGGGGGGGGGGGGGGGGGGGGGGGGGGCTTATCTGCGTGTCTTTTTTTTCCGTGGGTCTGACACTGTTTCTATCTGCCTTTCTCATTATCATTGTCTATTTGACACTCTTCCGTCTGTTTTTAATTTCTTCGTCTTGTTATCTCTACTTATGATTCACATTTTTACTGATATATTGTCACGTCTTGTCACTTCTTGTTTTTCGATCAAACAAATGGATTTTTGGTGTTCATTCAGCCTGTCTCCCTTTCTTTGT
>CM031598.1:8985589-8992928 GCA_018398815.1 Conus ventricosus
TGGGAGAGTGGCGTAAGCCAGGACACAGACACGGAGAGAGGAGAGAGAGAGAGAGAGAGAGAGAGAGAGAGAGAGAGAGAGAGAAGAGAGAGAGAGAGAAGGAGAAGAAGGAGAGAGAGAGAGAGAGAGGGGGAGAGAGAGAGAGAGAGAAGAGAGAGAGAGAAGAGAGAGGAGAGAGAGAGAGGAGAGAGAGAGAGAAAAGGAGAACGAACGAAATTTTATTTTACCAGGGTAATAGGATAAGCAAATTGCGCATGCTTTTTTTCACCCAGCCCTGGGAAAAAAAAAAAAAAAAAAAGCACATGGACAACACACAAGTCAATATGGCAACAAAGAGAAAAAGTGAATACACTAAGTCAACTTGCAAACTGTAAGAAGTAACAGACTAATACTACAAAAGCAAACGACACAATCATGCAAGCATCCATATGCGCGTGCGCACGCTCACACACACACCCCACACACACACACACACACACACACACACACACACACACACCACACACACACACACACCTGAAGGAATTGATCTAATGACAACATCAGCAGTCTGTACAGTACTGTTTAAACATAACAATGGTCACAATGTCTGTTATATTCTTTCTTTCGCATTATATGGCATGAAGAGAAATATCATGTCTAAAATATGTAGTGTACTTTTTAAAAAGTTTTTAGTGCCTGAAAGAGAAATGCTTTGTAAGCTGATTTAAACGAGCTAATGCTTTCTTTATCTTTCACGTAATTTGGTAAGGAGTTCCAAAGGGCCCCTCCTGAATAGGCGAGACTTGTTTTAAAAAGATCAATTCTGGGTTTTCTCATTACAATATTGTTCGTGTATCTTGATTGATTTCGCGGAAATCGTTGGTGGTTAGTGTACAAGGAGCAAATCCGTTCATTATTCGATACATTACAACGGCTTTGTTAAACTGTAGTTTATACGATAATGGAGGATCTCCAGCGCTAAGTAGTCTTCAGTCGTCAAACTGGTAGTTTTTAAAAGTAGTAACTTCAGAGAGCGTTTGTAAATCCTGTTTAGATATCTTAATGTGTTTGCACTGCATTGATCATAGAGTGTTGACGCATAATCGATAGATGATGAAATAATGCATGAAAGAATTTCTTTCGAGCTGTAACATCGAGGAAATTCTTAATTTTTGAAAGTTGAAATAACCTTTGGGAAATACGTTTGCATAAACTATCGATATGGGGTGACCGGGAAAGATTATTGTCGATAGTAACACCTAGAACTTTGTGAGTATCAACTTCATGAATGACTGTATTACCTATGTGTATAGAAGGCAGACTGAAGGTTATTTTTTGCCGTTTTTGTCGCGAAGTTATTATCATGTATTTAGATTTTTGGTCGTTCAAAGACATGTGGTTCAGCTCAGTCCAATCAATTAAGTTACTAACATTGTTCTGCAGAGTTGTGAATAATTGCTTCAAATTAGAATGGCTCGAATGAATAGACGTATCATCTGCAAAACAGTTCACATACGCCTCCTGTAATGTATAAGGGAAAGATCATTAATATAGAGAGAAAAAAGTAGAGGACCAAGAACGGATCCTTGGGGAACACCAAATGTTTGTGTCTGGAATTTGGATTGTTGGTTACCCAAGAAAACCTTGTGATGACGGTTAGAAAGAAAAGATGTAAGAAGAGAAAGACTTTGGTCGGAAAGTCTATATAAGGCTAGCTTACGTAGCAGCAAATTATGGTCAATGACGTCGAAAGCTTTTGCAAAGTCAACGAACAATACTCCCGTGAATTTGTTGTCATTGATATTAACGAGCCAATCCTCGACGAGGTTAGTTAAAGCAGTGTGGCATGAATGGTTTTCTCTAAATCCTGATTGATTGGGATGAAGCAAATTGTTCTCCGAAACATGTGACATTAGATTTTTTATAGACATGTTTTTCCAAAGGTTTCGACAGGACCGATAATATTGAAATAGGTCTGTAATTTGATGGGTTAGTTTCATCTCCAGATTTATAGATAGGAACAATTTTGGCTTGCTTAAGAATATAAGGAAAATAGCTTTTGTCAATGCAGAGATTGTACAAATAAGTTAAAGAGTCTGTGATGATAGGAGCACATGATTTAAGAATCTTACCATCTAAATTATCAAGGCCACGTGTGCCTGTCTGCTTGAGTTGTGTAAGATGAACGTAAACGTCAAACACCGTAATAGGAGGAACGACAGCGTCTGATGTTATATTTTTAGAATAACAAAATTCTTTTAGTAGCTCGAGATTATTTAAATAGGACCTATCATTTGTTATAGTTGTGGAAGATATATTAGAAAAATGGTGATTTAAATCATCAGTTGAAAGCCCTTTAATAGAGGCAGACATTTTATGGACTTTCTTTTTGTGAGAATGTTAATAGCTTTCCAAATCGACTTACAATTTTTAGAACCTTCCAATACAAGATCTCGGAAGTATTTCTTTTTCGCTGAACGTAACATTGCCGTAACTTTATTTCGTTGTTTTTTGAAATCTTGAAATTGTTTTGCTTTTAACAGCATGTCTCTTTCACGCATCGCATCTTGGATGACATCAGTCAACCAAGGAGGCTTGGGGGAATGTTTTACTCTTTTTGTTATAAAGGGAGCATGTTTGTCATAGATATAAGTAAACGACTTGTGCCAGAATTGAAATGCTTCATCAGGATCAGTGAACTGATACACGTTTGGTAAAGATGAATGAGCTAAGTCGAAAAGAAATGCGTCTTTATCAAAGTGAGCAAAAGATCTATAGGTAATAACTTTGTGTCCAGGCTTGGGAATTTTTGTGCCTTTCCTGAACCAAGTAAGGCAAACAGGAAGGTGATCACTGCAGCCACAATGTGGAGAACACACTTCTACAATGTTTTGTTGTGTGTTGCTATAAATGTGATCAATCAGTGTTTCAGAAAGCGGAGTAATTCTAGTGGGCGTTTCAATTAATTGATGAAGTCCAAAATTCTCAACTGTTTGGATCCATCGATGATTGGGCTTTAAAAGATCAATGTTAAAATCACCGAGAAGGATGATTTCATTGTCATTGAGTGTTACATCTTCAAGCATATCATTAAATTTGTTGACCCATTCTATATGTTCGGCGGGGTTTCTGTAAATGAATCCAATGAATAATGGCTTGTTTCTTTTTAGATTGATTTCGACCCATATACATTCTACATTGTGTTTTTCAAACGATATGATACGATTATACGTAACAGACTGACTGATATATAGGATTAAACCAGTTTGTTTTGGTAGAATGGGATCAAGTCTCACGGTGTTGTAACCTGGAATAGATACGTCTGCATCAGATATATTCTTCGATAAACGTGATTCGGCACAACAAAATACGTGAAACTGTCGGCCTGAGTTATATATAATGGACGATAACTGATCTAATTTGTTGGAAACATGGTTGATATTTAAAAACCCTACTCGGAGGCCGTCCCTAGAAGGCCACGCATTCACCGTGGGCATTACGACTGAGTGGTGATCACAGCTAAATGATACAGGTTGCAGCTTCAAGGACAACTAGTATCTGATTCAGCCAGCGCAAATGGAAACACGTGCAATGTATGCAACTAACCCGAGAATCTTGATAGGAATGCGCGAAAGGAAGATAGCAATGTAACACAAAAACTGGGTAGCACAGTTGCAAGACACAATTAGACTCACAGACAAAAGAAGATGAAGAGAAAAAAAAAAATCCAATAACAAAAAAAAAATGAAAATCAAATTATCAGATAGCAACCTCACTAATTACCACAAAGCAAGCAATCATGCATAGAGCACGTAAACAGATCAAGAAAATAAGGAATGATACAAAGTATGCTATCAAATATTCTGAAAATATCTACAAATCTAAACCCACGTGTTTAGGTATACACTGAGATTCAAAATAGCCGCCTTCAAATTACAGTTGCAAATGTAATGCATTATGTCAACGAGTACGGCAAATCTGCAGCATAAACACACTAATGTTCTCACTCATACATATCCACGCATATATACCAACATGCAAACATAGACGTATATTATGCTCTGACATAAAGGGTTAGAAGCCTGAATTATGCATGATTCTATCTTTGAATGTTCTGCTGCAGATTTAACATGTGAGACGTCATCATGTTTAATAAGTAAAGGTATTGATTGATATTTTGAGGAGTAACTGCCCGTGTATTCAGTACTGTATTTGATTCTGGGGGTGAATAGGAAAACACTGGGTTTTCTTTGACACAATGTGGGGAACTGGATTCCCCTCCAGGTTGGGATGAACTGTTCTCTTGTGAAGAGGGTGGGGTGGATAAGAGGGAGGTATGTCAGAGTGCTGGGTACGGGGATTGATCAAGGGAGGATAGTGGGCCATGGACGGCAGTGAGGGAGGAAAGGGTCCATAATCAGGACCACGACCGGAGCTGTGTTGTCGCTGAGTGTAGGCAGTGCTTTGTGTTGGTGCCCTGTACCCCGTACCGCTGTACTGAGCAGGGGCTTGCCTGAAATTGTGTTGCCAGCCAGCATCACTACGAAAGTGGGGGTCATAGGAATTACGGATATTGGGATTGTGTGCGTTCGTATTTCGGGGATCATAACCACCTGATTCAACCCGAGTCGTAGGCACAGCATAAACAGACTCTGCACTGCCATGATCAGGTCTATAGGCACCTGACGTTTGCCGGTTTGTACCTATGGTACGACTGGTCACGTTGCCACCGGCTGCAGACCACTGGTTAAACCATGTTCTGCTTCTTGGAAGTTTTTCTGGGGTGGGAAGGTGTCTACGAGCCAGTTAATGAAAGTGCGTTTGACGTTGGCAGCCAGTTGAGCAGTCCCTTTAAAACTAGGATGAATAAAGTCCTGATACATAGCCAGCCTGGGAGCACCAGACGTAGCCACAAAAGAATCAGTATTATCGATGAAAGTTATACCACTAGAGCTGCATGCAGTTTTGAGATTACGGTTCGAAGGAAGGATGGAATTATTTAAGTTGTGTCTGCCCCTTTGGCTGGTATAATCGAACTAAATGCAATCTTTGCAAAAGGGAAAACCTTACAACATGACTGAATCATTCTCTCCCATTGTTCAGTAAGAACTTGTCCTGAGGGGCAGTTGTTGACCCCTACATGTACAACTAGCGCTTCGATTTTGTTGTTTGGCGATTGCTGTGAAAGCCAGCGTTCTAAATCCGGAGTGCCCATGCCAGGAATACATAGTTTAAAAAGGTTGTAGGAGCGAAGAGCTAGTCTTTTGGGCTCTATGTGTTTGATAGTAGAGTCACCAATCAGCAGTGCCGTCGCTCGGTCATTCACAGACACAGTACTTAACATTCGGAGGGAGAACGTTTTTGACTTGTATCGTGAGAGCTGGTAGATTCCTGTCGTGCCTAATACTTTCAGTGAGTCGATGATTATCATTAGTTGGATTCTGCTCGCACAAGGCCACATCACTGAGAGGAGCAAAACCTATTTTGGACAGGGATGGAGACGTTGATAGGCAGGTCCTCTGAAGAGAACTTGTCCTCGCAGCTGACAGACTGCATAAGCGATTCTTTTAGACCAGAGGACGGAGGATCAGCGCCAGGGGCTTCTGTGGGTCTGCTGCCTGCAGGCTGGGCGCTGGTGGTGGCGGATCTTACAGCGGAGCTTGATGACAGACTGGCCACGTCAGGGGTTGTGTCACAGCTCTGGACCTTTGGGGCTGACTCTGACACTTCTGTGTTTTCCTCAGTAATGCCAGGACCTGACGGAGATGGATGATGTTCAGTTTCAGAGGTCGGCGAGGCTGACTCTTCACACTTCGAAGGTCCGGTCACTTCAGCTGAAGTTTGCGCCAAAGCTGGTTCGTCATTCTGAAACTGCGTGCCGGTACTGACTACAGTAGGCCTTGCTTTCAAGTATTTCAACTCAGATCGTAGATTTCCAAGCTGAGACCGGAGAGACTGGTTGTCACTCTTTAAAGATTCCACAGATACTGTGGTCTGAGACAGTTGTGCTTCCACATCTTCAATTCTAGAAGACAAAAGACTGATTTTTGTGTTCATGGCAATTTTTAGTTCATTTTTAATCACAGTTTTTGTATCTTCAATAATTGACATTAGCGAGTCCTTCATCTCTTGCTGTGATGTTATTAAATCGTCAACAGTTTCTTTTAACTCAATGAATTTCAGTCTATATGTCTTTAGGTGGATCGGAGAAACCTTCAGGTGTTTCGGGGTGACACAGAGGGTTCGTCTACGGAGGTTTTTTTTTCTTTACTGCGGGAGTGGTGACGACTGATGTCAGTTTGCACTCAGCTGGGGATGGAGGTGCGTCTGTTGTGGAGGGAGTGGGGGGATGCAGGACAACACCAGGGTAAACACAGGACAGAATGTCTTGGCTGTCATTTGCTGTAACAGACACTGGGGTGGCTTGAATAGGATCCTGTGGGAGTGATTCACATTCCTCCTCTGTACCTGCTGATACGGCGTGTGGGTCTACCATGGGTGTTGTCATGGATAAAAGGCCTAGAGGGCTGATGAAAGTCAGTGGTACCTGTAATAATGTTGAGGTGAAGTTGCTGATGTTTCTGTCGATGAGGAACGTTGACACTGAATGTTTGAGTTGCTCACACTCCTCCAGGTCCCAGAGGTGGCAGTCTCTTCCCTGACAGAGGAGACAGCCGGACTTCTGGGCCGTCTTGAAATAGAGAGTGACGGTTATTCTTTTTGATGATTTCCCGTACAGGCGTATAGTCGTTTTCGCCAGCTCAGGTGGGAGGTCAGCGATCCATTGTAATGCTGGGAATGGCAGGATTTCGTCATTTTCATCGTAGTCCGTCACTTGCACTTCAACAGCACAGTCTGAGATGGCAGAGTAGCGGAACAGAAGCGAGAGAGAGAGAGAGAGAGAGAGAGAGAGAGAGAAGGAGGAGGTGGGAGGTTTGTGAAAAAAAACATTGAAATGACGCTAACGGTTTTAACCGGTTGAGCATGCTATTTTTACTGATCGCAAGATCAAATTAATGACATTTAAAAGATAAATTATTTCAAAGTCTATAGCGATGGCTGCTCTTCCGGGACGAGGACAGGCAGGAAAACACACACACACACACACACACACACACACACACACACACACACACACACACACACACAACACACACATACACACACAAACACGCGTGCATACCTACACACGCAGGCACGCACACATGTGCGCGAACAGACACAGACACGCACACAACAACACACACAACACCACACACACACACACACCACACACCACACACACACACACACACACACCACCACACACACACACACACACACACACACACACACACACACACACACACACACACAC
>CM031598.1:8998028-9008271 GCA_018398815.1 Conus ventricosus
AACACTGTAAATAAATTATTTAGCTGTCGGTGTCTCAACGTTGATATTGTCAGTGATGCGATGTTTGGTCACGTAGCTTTTTGTTGGCTGTATTGTTGTCGGATGTACAGATGCAGTAAAGGTTCCATGTTCAAGATCAATAAACACGTTATAACTGTTCATGCTGAACAGAATTTTGTTTGTGATGGCATTCAGTGTTATGTATGTATGTATGTATGTATGTTCGTTCTTCTCTTTAACGTCTTTTCACAATGCTGTGATATTAGACGAAAAATAAAATAAAAATAAATATAAAATAAAAATTAATTAAAAAAAACAAACAGACAAAAAAAAACCCAACAACTCCGTCTTTCTATCTCTGAACCTCCCTACCATTTCCCTTCAAAATGAAAATCTTAACAACAATAACATCAAAACATTTGTAAACATTAAATCAATGAGCCAACTGGGCTCCGTTTTAAGCCTTTAACAACATCCAGCATAAGCAAATCGTTCAATAAAATATTCTTAAAGATGAATCTGAAAACCGTTGAATCACAAATCGAAGTGGGTAAAATGATTTCAAATGCTGACAATGTAGAATAACATGGACAGGTGTTATTTCTCACCGCAGACGCACTTAACATGACTGTTGAATTTGCATCTGAGAGCATTCAGTCTGAACTGTAGACCAGGGATGACAGTGTTCGGTTTTCACACATGAGCTCACCATTGCAGGAATGTATATGTTTGACTTTGAAAATATTCCTCTTTTCAGTGAAATTTACAAATGAACCTCCTATAGTTCCTTCACATGATTCCAACAAGTTTTCGTTATTAAGGAATAACTTTCAGATAAAGATAAAGGAATTTTAACACATACAGAATTTTTAATGTTCATTGCACCCTTTTTAGCTGTTCTATCCGCCCATTCATTACCAAAAATATTACAATGTGATGGAACCCAAGAGAATGAAATACTAGTTCCGCGCAGTGACAAATAATGGATTGTATGACAAATTTCTGCAATAATATCACCTCTTACTTTTAGATTACAAGACTGTAGCGCGTATAAAACAGATTTAGAATCAACCAAAAATAATACCTGAACTAGACTAAAAGGAAGATCAAGCAGAAAATTCAAAGCCATCAAAATAGCAATAAGTTCTGCTGTAAATATTGAAAATGTTTTCCAAGATGGTAAGCCTTTTCTGCTTTTAAAGCTGGGATTACAAATGCAGCTCCAACCATGTCATTATCTAGCTTAGAGCCATCAGTGTAAATTTTTAGATGGTCCGGGTAGTGCTCAAAAATATGAGCTTTTACAGAAGCAGATAAAGTGGGATCATCATTTTTCTTTATATTTGTATAATTAGTATCGAAATAGGTGATAATAGTTCCCATTTTGGGACTGCAGTGAACAGTACACGAGATGATATTCTTTTCTTATTGATTCCTGACTCTTGAAAAATGTCATAAGTAAAAGTGCCTATTGTTTCTAAAGAGGCAACCGACTTTGCTCTTTTGGGAAAATCCGTGTCTGATTTTACGCACCTTCATTATAATTTGAATTTGGAACTGATGTACTCCTTAGGACATATTTAGATGTTTGCAAGTTTCATATTTTCTTCAAAAGGTAATATACCAATTTCAGCATATGTTTTTAATGAAGATGTATATACTGGAACTCCAATGGCAAGTTTATAGGCTTTACTGTCTATACTTTGCATTTTTTTTAAAAGGTATTTTGGGGCAGAGAAGAATACCTCTTGGGCATATGTTAACTTTGAACGGATAAGTGCTGTTACTAGATGTATAAGAGTGGAAATGTCTTGTCCCCACTGTTGTTTGCTGACAATTTTTAGGAAGTTCAGACTCTTTTTAGCTTTCATCATTACGTATTCTAAATGCTCTTTCCATGACAATTTTGATGTAAGGATTACTCCTAAAAATTTAACAGACTGTGCATAATTGATAACTGACCCTTCTAGATTGAAAGAAGGCAAATCTCTTCGATCGTAACCAGAGTCAAAAAGCATCATATGTGATTTCTCTGGAGACAAAGTTAAACCATTTTGAATCATAAAACCATTTATATTATCAAGTTCTCTTTGATACAATTTTTTAGTGAAATTTAGCGATCTCATTGGAGTGCGTTTTTTCATAGTCACTTTCATCCATATGCAGATATCATCAGCATATTGAACCAATTCAACATGATTAGACACAGATGATGGCAGGTCATGTGTCAAAATATTGAAAAGTATTGGTGCTACTACTGATCCTTGTGGAATTCCATATGAAGTGGTTTTAATTTAGAGTAAGTGTGTCCTATTTTGTCTGAATTGATCTATCTGCTAGAAAAGTTTGAAATAATTATACATGCAACCTGAAAAGCCAATGGTTTTTAATTTATAAAGTAGTCTAGAGTGCCATACTTGATCGTACGCTTTTTTGATATCAAAGAAAAGTAGCCAGTACATTTTTCCTTCTAGCAAACTGATGTTTAATTTGGGTTGTTAATTTGGTAAGGTGATCGATGGTTGATCTGCCCTTACGAAAACCTGCTTGATGTATTGGTATGATATTGTTCTTTTCGCAGTAGTGTGGGAGACGATTTAAAATTATTTTTTCCATCAGTTTCCCCGTATGTGACGTCAGAGCAATAGGCCGATAACTGTTTTTCTGATTTTGGTTTAGCAAGCTTGTGTATGGGAACAATAATAGATTGTTTCCATATTAATGGAATATTTCCAGACGACCAACATTCTTTGTATGATTTGGTGAAGAAAGTTAACAAAACTAGCAGGTAAATGTTTGTTTTAATTCATTTGATATTCATCAGGGCCTACTGAAGTTCTTTTATTTCCACTGGTGAAAATGACATCTTTCATTTCTTTTAAGGTGATTGGGGCATTGATAAAATGGCTGTTATCTTCTATTGGATCATTGTATATTTCACTGGAAGATTCTTTCTCTCGAAAAACTCTGTCCTTTTCTGACAAGCCCTCTTTGCAACTCGTCATTGCAAACATTTCTGAGAAAGCTTCGGCCTTTTGTGAGTTAGAACGAAATTCTTCATTATTTATATGTACTGGATATTCTGGAAGGCATACTCCATTTTTCATATCCTTCACTTTTTTCCAAACCTTCTGAAGATCTGCATGATCAGAAACTTCGTTTTTACAAAACTTAGACCAATACTGCCTTTTGGGCCTGTTCGTTTACTCTATTGCTATGTATTTTTGCCTTCTTCATATTTTTGTGTTTTTCTTCCTTCTTTTTGTCTTTGAGATTTCATTAAGGTTTCTTTCTTCAATTGTTTAGCCTCTGCGCAAGAAATCGTTCCACCAAACATTTCCTGAATATTTATTATCTTTCATTTGATTGCACTTCGGTATTGAAGAATCAGCAGCGTACAAAATTATCTCAGTAAATTTTGCATAAACACTATCAATATTACCCGACTGAAGTTCTTCAATGTTATGCATTGACAACAATCTTTCAAATTTGTCCCAATCCGCATTTCTGTAATTATATTTAGGAATTCTATCTTTTCTGAATCCTGACTTACTGGTTTGTCATTTAAACTGATAACAACGGGGAGATGGTCACTACCCAATGTGTCCTTGACAGTATCCATTCACGTTGCATGCAATAGCTGGTGATATAAGTGACAATCGATGGCAGATGGCTTATGTTTCGATATATCTGGGATTCTAGTTACACTCCCATTATTGAGTAGATACAAAGCAGAATCAACAACATTTTCGACGAAACGGTTATTGATTGCCCTGCCAGCAGTGCATTCCTTGTCCCAAAAGGGAGAATGAGCATTATAAATCGCCCACTATCAACCATTTCTCTTTCTGATCCTGAATCGCGCGTAGCCACTCCGTTTTCTGTTCGTCTGGACCAGTTGGTAGATACACAGAAACTATATTCATAATCAGCGATTCATTAAATTTCACTCTGACTGCACAGGCATTAATGTTTCTAGTATCTGTGGAAAGGGTGGTAAAATTTGCCTGTAATCCAGAACATCTTTGATATAAATAGCTGTGTTGTTTTTTCCTTTTTTTCATCCTCAGATTGGTAGATTGGAGGATAAAAGTAGCCCTTAAGGATTGGGGGTTTCTTAGTGGATACATTTAGAGATTGTAAAGCTAAAACATGGTACTTATTTGATGAAAGATGCTGCACAAGATTGTCCAGACTTGTGGAAATTGATCTACAATTCCAGTGCATTATTTGAATATTAGATTGCCTTTCCATTTTCTTCGGCATTTTTCCCCTCCTGATTAACGCTGTGTTGTCTCAACAGTCTTGCGATTAAGAATGAACTCAGTGAGATAAATAAGAAATAGCTAACAATACCAGCAACAACAACAACAAAAGATAGTTGTGATAAGATAACATAAAAACAACAAAAATGCACAATTTCACAAAAAAGTGACAACAGACTATAGATCTACATAAAATGCTTGACAAAGAAAAACAAGAAATATGCGAATTATAGTCACTCAAGATGGGGTAAACAGTGATCTTGACTGTGATTTCCGCAGAAACTAAATCAACAGGTCTCTTTGTCTTTGGTTTAATACCACTGTGTACTCAACACGTCGAACATGTTGAACCAAGGGTCTCTGTATCCAGGGAGGGGCTGGTGTCTCTGTAAGGTTGATATTTTCCGGCCTGTCGCTGGTTAGACAAACTCACTGTCTTCCTCGGCTTCTCCAGAAGAATTTTCGAACGTGCCTTCCAACATTTTTTGCCAGAACACTTGACCCTCTAGGTGTAGGATGGAGGTTGTCTCTGAGTGCCCAGTTGTTGGTTGGTAGGTTGTTATGAGAAACAAAAGACACATTCTTGATTCCAAACAGATCTGAGGTTGTTAGAGCATTAAAAACCCCTCGCTTAATTTCCAGTTTGGGATCTTTGACTGGAGCAACTTTACTAACCACAACCTTCACTTTGGAATGGCTGGTGGCAAAGTCTTTGATAATGGAAGTATACTCTTTGCTGACATGTCTTGGGTCTTTTTTCTGTAGGTCGTTAACCCCACAGTGGATAACTACTGCATCTGGTGGTTTTTCGTCAGTGTAAAGATTTGACTGAAGCGCAAAGTAAGGTCTTCTGATGTCAATACTCGGCTTGTCTTAGCCTCAAAACCATAAGAAAGGCCCAGTCTGTTCCCATTCACTCCCTTATACACAGAATCATGAAGAATTACGACGTTCGGGAAGTCTTGTTTCTGTTCTTTTTTGGAACTGACTGAGTTCTGTGTTTTTCCTGTTTGATCTTTTTCGTCATGAAATTCTGACGTCATTTTATCTGGGTTCTCGGCTTCCTTCTTTTCTTTTGATTTTTGATTTGTTTTCACCCTCCTTCTCTCTGGAGTGATGGTGATGCTTTTTGGGGGTGTGATGCAGCAGGTAGGCATGATTTGCAACGTCAGCATATGACTGAAGCGTATGAGAGGCCGCGGAGGTCAGATTGTCTGTTTGGGTATGGCTGTCTGTTTTTGATGCGGAAACGTTAGATCTGACCATGCTAGTAATCATCTCAGTCTGCTTGAGTACAGTGTTTTCGAGAGAAGCTATTCGTTCTGTAAGAGACTCGATCATGCTTTTCATCTCTTTTATCAGACTCACTGCGACAGATATGGTGGTGTCTTCTGTCGTGCTGGTTTCTTCTCCTCCATCCCCTTGACGTTCACGCTGAGCGGCTTTCAGTGCTGATCGATTCAGGGCATCTTTGAGGAGGCATTCTTTGCTGTCACCTTTCTGGGCGCCGTTTTCTTTTTCTTTACTTGGTGTCGTTGTTGAGCGGCTGCCTTGACTTCTTGATCGAGTCAGTCTAGTCATGTTGATGGTAGTTTTGCGGAAATTTTTAGGAGAGCCTAACCGAAAATTTCCTCACTGTCCGCCATCTTGTGAATCATGTATGTATGTATGTATGTATGTATGTATGTGTGTGTGTGTGTGTGTGTGTGTTGTGTGTGTGTGTGTGTGTGTGTGCGCGTGGCGTGCGTGCGTGCGTGCGTGCGTGCGTGCGTCTAAGTGTATGTGACGACGTGGTCTGACCAGCATGGTCTTTCATACTGCAAGCCATCACAGACCTCAGAGGTGGCAATCAGAAGAAAGCTGGATACTAATGGGCTCGCATTATTTGACGTCGGGTCATGTCGCCTTTCTTTTAAAACCCAGCCGACCCCGGAGACCATAAAAGGGAGGCAAACACGCTCAAAAAACCATATCAGAAACTATATATATTTCAAAGTGCGAAAACAACAATTTAAAGGCAAGTCATCAATGAAAGACTGATGAAAACAAAGTCTATCACTAGCCACGTTTACACGAATCATATGGAAAATAGTTTTCTTTTAAAACATCAAAAAAGCAGGAACGGGTGGAAAAAAAGGTGTTTACTGAATCGTCAGTTTAAAATTTTTTGTGACCTTGATCGAACACATTCCAGTCCTCGGTAAGGTGATGTTGCATGTTTGTCACACGGTTTTCTGTACCAATGAGCTGTCCTACCCCTTTTAAAAGGGGATGTCGCATGTTTGTCGCACGGTTTTCTGTACCAATGAGCTGTCCTACCCCTTTGGAAAGGCAAGAGTAGGAGAACGAAGTGTGGCGAGTATAAAATCCACACAACACCGTTACCACATCACAGGCTCCAAATATCTGTACAACGATTGCACAGAGGAAAGTGTGAAAATCCACCAGACTGACAGAAGAACCTCAGGTGGTGAAAACAAGAGAAACATACGCCCGAAGTTGCCAGAGGGACACAGAGAAGTATTGTCTTCGACTGCCGAACCAACCAGAGGCAATCAACCCTGCACAACCCCGTGTTCACAAGCAGTGTTCACGCAGGGTGCAGGCACACAGGCATTAAGGTTAGGGTTAGAAGTAGGGTTAGAAGTAGGGTGAGGGACAGAAGTATGGCTAAGGTAAGAAGGAAGATGGAAAGCAGAGGTAGAGTCAGGAATAAGGTTAGGGTTGGGGGTGGGGGTGGGGGGTGGGGGCACGTATTGCTTCTCGGACGAATCGAACCTGGGGCTGTGTAACTTGGTTTTTCATAGTTCTATCCGATATGTGTAACAGAATGGCGGGTTTCCCGCTTTGGCATTATACTTGACAATGTGTAACAGAATGGCGGGTTTCCCGCTTTGGCATTATACATGACTATGTGTAACAGAATGGCGGGTTTCCCGCTTTGGCATTATACATGACTATGTGTAACAGAATGGCGGGGTTTCCCGCTTTGGCATTATACATGACTATGTGTAACAGAATGGCGGGTTTCCCGCTTTGGCATTATTCATGACTATGTGTAACAGAATGGCGGGTTTCCGCTTTGGCATTATACATGACTATGTGTAACAGAATGGCGGGTTTCCCGCTTTGGCATTATACATGACTATGAGTAACAGAATGGCGGGTTTCCCGCTTTGGCATTATACATGACTATGTGTAACAGAATGGCGGGTTTCCCGCTTTGGCTTTTACATGACTATGTGTAACAGAATGGGGGTTTCCCGCTTTGGCATTATACATGACTATGTGTAACAGAATGGCGGGTTTCCCGCTTTGGCATTATACATGACTATGTGTAACAGAATGGCGGGGTTTCCCGCTTTGGCATTATACATGACTATGAGTAACAGAATGGCGGGTTTCCCGCTTTGGCATTATACATGACTATGTGTAACAGAATGGCGGGTTTCCCGCTTTGGCATTATACATGGGCTATGAGTAACAGAATGGCGGGTTTCCCGCTTTGGCATTATACATGACTATGTGTAACAGATGGCGGGTTTCCCGCTTTGGCATTATACATGACTATGAGTAACAGAAATGGCGGGTTTCCCGCTTTGGCATTATACATGACTATGTGTAACAGAATGGCGGGTTTCCCGCTTTGGCATTATACATGACTATGTGTAACAGAATGGCGAGTTTCCCGCTTTGGCATTATACATGACTATGTGTAACAGAATGGCGGGTTTCCCGCTTTGGCATTATACATGACTATGTGTAACAGAATGGGGGTTTCCCGCTTTGGCATTATACATGACTATGTGTAACAGAATGGGGTTTTCCCGCTTTGGCATTATACATGACTGTGTAACAGAATGGCAGGTTTCCCGCTTTGGCATTATACATGACTATGGTGAACAGAATGGCGGGTTTCCCGCTTTGGCATTATACATGACTATGAGAAGTCGACTGCCAACATCCACGTCAGAACAGGACACAAACGATGCCGTTCATTTTCACATGAAATCTACAGTAGACATCCGCCTCTAACTTTAACAACAACATTAGCTACGCAGCAACAACTGAGTTTCCCTTTCACCTTTCATTGTCGACGTGGAGTTTAAAATTGGATATTGGTCATGTAGTAGTGTTTGAAATAACCTGGCTATCGAGTTCAGGAACTTTGCAACTCTGGCACACACTGCAGAAAGGCCGTGCACTATGTGTTCCACGTCCTGTCCTGTGAACCACACAACTGAACGTTCACATGTATAGTGTGCACTTGGAGTTTCACATGTTCCATGTAATGCGTTTATTATGTACCAAATACGTAATACTAAGAACAGCCTTTGTCACACAGGGAGACTACAGCAAACAGTAGCATTGGTCGTTCTTCAATGGCCATGATTTGTCAGCCGTTATCTTGGGCATTGATTTATTCCTGTTGTCTGTTATGTCTGAAGAAATATTGTCGAAAGTCCATTCGTCAGTTTAATTATAGCACATTTAATTACCGTACTTTACACGTTAGACTGTGTTCATTTGCATTTTGCCTGCGTTCTATAATCTGACCTTTAAGCGTTCACACAACGTATGAGGTGGAGTTGGAACTCTACCTTTTAATGGTTCATTTTTCAGACGGAGTTCTGGATCTCGACCATCAATTCAGCAGGTTCATCCCTTTCTCTTCCTGGTGGGAGTTCCAGGCAACCTCCTCAGTGCCGCTGTGTTCTACAGACAGGGGCTGGGGAGAGGATCAACTTGTGCATCTTCTGTCTGGCCGTGGTGGACCTCCTGGTGGTCACCCTGACCTTTTGTCTGTCGGCGGAACAGGTGTACCGCTCCTGATCCTGATCCCGCTTCTTCATCAAGTACTTTGTGGGTAGGCTGGGTGAAGGAGAGAACAGAGGGCAGGGATGCTGTCTCGTCATGAAGTTAACGATAACTTTGCTTGATCTCCACCTTAGCATCTTGTTTAGTATTATCTTCTCATTCCTGCATTGTTTTCGTGTGTGCTGCAAGGCTTACATTTTCCAACTTAGAGCAAGTGTCCCGTTAGCAGTGGGATAAGACATCTGTCTATAAAGGCACGCTTTAATACGCCAACCCATCCAAAAGTTGCGGTTCGAATCCCGGCAGCGCAAGGAAAAAAGTTGGTACTAGAAGGGTATCTGGGAGTCATGACCTGGATGTGGATGTGGACCTGGGATGTGGTCCGGCCCTCCTAGAGTGTAAGGAGTTCAGGACCGAAACACTTATCTGAGGGGGGGGGGGGGGGGGGGGGGGGGTGTTCTTCTCTGAAGACCTTTGCTATCAAGCTCTTCCTAGAGTTTCTTCCTATGATAGCGATTCACGGTTAATGAGAGATTCATCGAGTGTTTCGCTATTCTTGACGCCCCACCTTTGTCCCCCACCCACCCTTCTTCTTTCCCTTTCTCTTTCTCCTCCCCTACCCCTCCTTCAGCACCCCCCCCCCCTCGCCCCCCTGCCCTCCTGTCCCCTTCTCTACTTTTAAGACACTGGATTGCATCTTCTGTCCATTGTGTTTTCATGTTTTAGAGAAAAAGCCCCCAAAAGCCGTCTTGGGGAAACTTTTGGTTTCAAACAGTTTCAAAAGAAAAAATATGCTTCTCTCTCTCTCTCTCTCTCTCTCTCTCTCTCTCTCTCTCTCTCTCTCATCCTTGCTCTTCTTCGACCAGATCCAGTTGGAATTATTTTCAGCTGCCTCTGCCATTGCTGTTAGGTTTTGGTCTTCTTATTCTTGAATTTGATATTTCACGAAATCAAAGGCTAGCGAGCCTCTGTCGTCTGTCTGTCTGTCTGTCTATCTGTTCTGTCTGTCTGTCTGTCTGTTTTGTCTGTCTCTCCTTTCTTTCTTTGTTTTTTCTCTTACTCCCCCCCCCTTCCCCTTCCCTCCCCTCCTCCTCCCCCCCCCTCCCCCTTCCTTTTTTCCTTTTTTTCCTTTTCCCCCTTTTTTTCTTTAAATTCCCCCA
>CM031598.1:9009271-9041771 GCA_018398815.1 Conus ventricosus
GTAGTGTGTGTGTGTGGTGTGTATGTGTGTGTGTGTGTGTGTGTGTGTGTGTGTGTGTTGTGTGGTGTGTGTGTGGTGTGTTGTGTGTTGTGGTTTTATTTACTTTTTAAAATCTTTTATCCTATTTCATTTTAATATCTTTTTTAATTTAATTTTGTTTTTCAAATAAATTCATCTACTTTGTTTTATCTACCATCGTTTCGTACACCTTCCCCTTTCTTATTTCCCCCGCCCCTCCCCTTCTCTCTTCCTCCTCCTACTTCTTCTCCCATGTTCCTCCCGTTTCCGTCTGGCGGCCATTTTTGATTGCGATACGAACAGGAGAAGCAGGTAATAGCAGCTAGGTGTTTTCTTGTTCTTTGTCACTGTCCTAACCTGGAGAAGACCCAAGAGGTCGAAATGCACTGTGTTAAGTCCTGTTCTCTGTTTGGCTGTGTCCTTGGCGATATCTAACCCCCTCTCTTTTCAAATTTTGGTTCATTTTCCGCCTTCAGTCACTCCGTTTTGAAATTAAATGGAAACATCTCTAATTTTCGGCCACGTGGCCTTTTTCATGAAAAAAAACGAAAAAAAACAATGCAACTACGTGATGTCCATCTTGGCAACTGGACAGAGACAAAGAATTGACGTCATAAATATATTACGCAAGTTCTGACATCATAATAATATGTGATGTCATCAACAAGGGGACAAAGGGCGGGGGGAGGGGGGTGCAAGTTCTGTGTGTGTGTGTGTGGGTGTGGGTGCGTGCGTGCGTGCTATGCACTTCTAAATAATGAAAACACCATTATCCGACCAGCAGACAAAGGATCTGGGGTTATTGTTATTAACAATGACGGTTATATTTCTGGGCTGCACAATGAAATGACCAAAAGTGAATTTACACCATGATCTACACCATTTCACCTTTTTTGTTGCTATCTCAGTGAGGTCTTTCTCTAGAAAGACCTCACTGAGATAGCAACAAAAAAGGTGAAAAAGATAGTGAATAGAATGTATAGAGAAGGGTTATATCCAAAGACCTACAACAGTACCTCCTCCCACGCTACCCAAAAGGTTGGTAAACTGAAAGGGAACCCAAAACTACATAAGCAAGGTGCACCATTGCGAACGATTGTCAGTGGTATAGACACTCCCACAGAAAAACTTGCAGAAGTCACAGAGCATGAGTTGAATGATTACGTCATTAACTTTCCCACGTACATCAGAGATACATCAGACTTCATAAGTAAATTAAAAGAATGTGCGTGTCCTGTCCCAGACGATGCGATTCTGTTTTGCTTTGATGTAGAGAAACTCTACCCCTATGTGCCTCGGAAAGGGGGAACAGAAGCATGTATAGAAGCTTTACAAAGCAGACCTAGACCCATCGTACCAACAGACTGTGCAATTGAAATGATTGAAACTGTTTTTAGATTATAATGAATTCAGTTTAGGGGATTCACACTACAGACAGACAGATGGAATAGCCATAGGGTCCAGACTAGGGAGAACTTTGCTTGTACATACATGCGGAAGTAGGATGAGAAGCTTTTGGAGTTTGAACAGAAACCTTATTTCTACAAACGTTACATTGATGAGGCGTTTGGCATTTGGAATGGTGACCTTGACTCCGTTTTTATGTTTCACAGATTATGCCAACACCATACATGCCAACATAAAAATCACTCTACGATGGAGAAGAGAACAAATTGAATTCCTTGACACTCTGGTTAAGTTAGAGAATGGCACCAGCCGCCGTGGCGAAGTGGTTAGCGTCACGGACTCCCGGCTGGGAGGTCGTGGGTTCGAATCCCATCAGAGTCATGTGGGTTTTTCTGGCCCGACCGGCTCCTACCCAGAGTTGAGTTTGCTGCGGACTCAGTTGGGAAGACTGGGACCACACAGTCGAGTTTCATCCACTTAATGGATGCGTTTCTGAGAGTGTTGCTCAAATTTCCTGGCCAACACTGCAGGTGCCTGTATCTCTCGGGCCTGGTTGACGCCGGGTTATATTATGAAAGGAAGCGTCGAGTACAGCCCTGTCATGTAGTCTCAGACCGAAATGGAATTCCGTAGCTTCATCTTAATCATCTCCATTCTCATCGATCAGCATAAAAAAATGTCTCAAATTCTGTCGCCCTTCATGCCTCGCTCTCATGGTGATCTCAGTTTCGATGTCCTCTCCACGTCTGTGGCCTTGGTTTGGTTCCGTCGGGGTCACCGGTATCGGCGAGTCCATGGGGGCTGTCGTTGGACGGACGTGGTGGCGCCCTCCGGAGGGAGAGCTCACTCACGCCGGCTCCGCGATTAAGCAATTATTGTCGTCAGTAGGGGCTTAGTAGTTGTGTCCTGCGTATGTTGGATGAGAACAGGCGCCACTGAACATCACTGAAGTGACTCGGCAGCAGTGCAGTGTCTCCTCCGGTGGGTTGCCTCTTGACGACTTGACATTGACTGCTCCTGTGGATTGCCGGTGCCGGGGCTGCGGCGGGGCCGACCTGGCTGTGGCTGTGGACGGGGTGTCGGAATGAGCGGCGTGGGTGCACTGCCTCTGGGGTGGCGAAGAGGTTGGGACAGCAAAAAAAAAAAAAGTTAGAGAATGGCCATGTCTACACCGATCTATTCAAGAAAGATACTGATAAACAGTTATACCTCAGGCAGAATTCTTGTCATCCCCCACATACAAAACAATCTCTAGCATATGGTTTGGGTGTTAGGTTGAGAAGAATCTGTTAAAAAGATGAGGACTATCTAAAACACAGATCTGAGCTTAAGAATCAGTTGTGCAAACGTGGCTTTAGTAGCGAACTCATAGAAGGTCAGTTGAAAACAGCCGATAACATAGATAGGAACCAACTTCTTCAGAAAAAAGAAAGAAAACACTGAAAGAGTACCACTAGTGTTGATATTTTCAAGATTATTGCCAGATGTACAAGCTGTTCTAAAGAGACATAGTGATACGCTCTATAAAGCAGAATACATGCGCAAAGTATTCCATAAACTACCGATGCCTGCATACAGACGGGGAAAAAATTTATGTGATACGTTGGTTCACCAGAAAACTGAAAGAACAGTGAAGGGAAAAACAGAAACTTGTGATTGTGACACCTGTTCTTTACTGGTAACTTCAACAGTGTTGGACACAAAGCAGAAATCTTCACACAATGTTATGAGTAATGTGACATGTGCAGATAGAAATGTGATATATGCTCTGTAGTGTAAACGGTGTAATAAGACATGTATGTTGGTGAAACCGGACGTTCATTGAAAGAAAGAATAGCGGAACACAGACGTGACATCAAGTTCCAAAGAGAAAGCCAGCAATGCGACATTTCCTTCAGCATTCAGTGGGAGACCTTGCTGTTGCAGTGTTGGCAAAAGCTTACGGTGAAAGCAAAAGCTTCATACTTATTACTGAAGAAAAATGGATAAGGACATTAGACACAAGGATGCCAAATGGATGTAATGTTAAGACAAATTTGTAACAACCCTATCCAGATTTACCTATGAACAACATTGATGATTTGCAGAAAATGTATATATATTTTTTTCAGATGACAGTTCTTGTATGCCATGCACAGTCACAGACAGGACTATGGTCACATTATTCTATGGGTTCATTTTCATTGTGATTTATGGAGCGTATTGTTATGTTTTTGAAGTACATTGGTTACAGTATAACTACACACACACACACACACACACACACACACATACACACATACACACGCACGCGCGCGCGCACGTCGCACGCACCCCCCCCCCCCCCCCACACACACACACACACAACTTGCATCCCCCTACCCCCCCCCCCCCTTTTTTTCCCTTGTTGATGACATCACATATTATGATGTCAGAACTTGCGTAATATATTTATGACGTCAATTGTTTGCTCTTACCAGTTGCCAAAGATGGACATCACGTAGTTGCATGTTTTTGTTTTTTTTTCTCTTGAAAAAGGCCACGTGGCCGAAAATTAGACGAGTGGCATTGTGATATTCTATACCGTTTTCTTCCCTTTGGAGGACTATTGCTTTTGTTTCTGATAAATGGACACAGTTTGGTCATATGGCTCTCCATCATCAAAAAAAAAAAATTACAATAATTACTAAAAGACAGAAACATCAAAAAAGTATTCAGTCATAAAGTCATAGAAAGAACAACGGGTTATAATTTGTCCTGGTCAAAACACTTAAAACTGTTACCTAGAAACGTTGCAAAAATATATATACCTGCTAAAGAAGATGGAGAACTTATTAAATTTTCATACCAGCCGCCGTGGCAAAGTGGTTAGCGTCACGGACTCCCGGCTGGGAGGTCGTGGGTTCGAATCCCATCAGAGTCATGTGGATTTTTCTGCCCCAACCGGCTCCTACCCAGAGTTGAGTTTGCTGCGGACTCAGTTGGGAAGACTGGGACCACACAGTCGAGTTTCATCCACTTAAACGATACGTTTCTGGGAGTGTTGCTCAAATTTCCTGACCTACACTGCAGGTGCCTGTATCTCTCGGGCCTAGTTGACGCCGGGATATATTATGAAAGGAAGCGTAGAGTACAGCCCTGTCATGTAGTCTCAGACCGAGATGGAAATCCGTAGCACCATCTTAATCATCCCCTTCTCATCGATCAGCATAAAAAAAAAATGTCTCAAATTCGTGGCCCTTCATGCCCTGCTCTCATGGTGACCTCAATTTCGATGTCCTCTCCGCGTCTGTGGTCTTGGTTTGGTTCCGTCGGGGTCACCGGTTTCGGCGAGTCCATGGGGGCTGTCGTTGGACGGACGTGGTGGCGCCCTCCGGAGGGAAAGCTCACTCACGCCGGCTCCGCGACTAAGCAATTATTGTAGTCAGTAGGGGGCTTAGTAGGTGGTGTCCCTGCGTATGTTAGATCAGAACAGGCGCCACTGAACACCACCGAGTGACTCGGCAGCAGTGCAGTGTCTTCTCCGGTGGGTTGCCTCTTGACGACTTGACATTGATGCTCCCTGTGGATTGCCGGTGCCGGGGCTGCGACGGGGCCGACCGGGCTGTGGCTGTGGAAGGGGTGTCGGAATGAGCGGCGTGGGTGCACTGCCCCTGAGGTGGCGCAGAGGTTGGGACAGA
Organism: Conus ventricosus; assembly: GCA_018398815.1. Lineage (NCBI taxonomy): Eukaryota > Metazoa > Mollusca > Gastropoda > Neogastropoda > Conidae > Conus > Conus ventricosus. The sequence continues at coordinate 9,014,356 of CM031598.1, forward strand.
AAAAAAAAATTCATAGAAGAATTTTTTCAATATTATAGTCAGCCTATCATTGACTATGCCTCAACACTTTGGGACTCAGCTAGCAATGATTTACCTAAACCGCTGATTAGCATTCATAAAAGAGCTGTCAAAGGAGCTATAGGCAAGCCATCCTCACTGGCAGATTCGAACCACAAGCAAGCAGACATCCTCCCACTTAAAGCCAGACTTCTGTACCATAAATGATTTCTTATGCATCAGATACCCCATGGCAATATTCCATTTTCTCTGACAAGCATGTTCTTTTGGATGACAATCCACATTCACAAAGATAAACCTCCCCTTTGCAATGACACCTAACCGTGTCTTATACAGATCTAGTCTGACATTCCTCAAAAGCTTAAGAATGAAGCAGACTTATTCTTATCAAGCTTTCATATGTATCTGATGAATGTCTCAGATTTGACTCCAGTGTACCCACAAATGTATTGATAATTCCCCATTCAGATTAAGCTGAACAAATATCTGATGGATATTTCCAGTTCGATTCTACTGTACGCCAAACTGCATTCATCATTCTGTGTTATTAAGCAATACTTGTGTGTGTGTGTGTGTGTGTGTGTGTGTGTGTGTGTGTGTGTGTGTGTGTGTGTGTGTGTGTGTGTGGTGTGTGTGTGTGTGTTGTGTTTCACTGGCGTGTTTGTCTATTTCTGCATCATTGTTTTTCTCTGTCTCAGTCACTACATATCTGTTAGTCGGTTGCTCTTTCTCTCTCTCTCTCTCTCTCTCTCTCTCTCTCTCTCTCTCATTGTGCCTTTAGCATTGTGCAGTGAAACTCAGTTAGTAGGTGAACTGCATTTTTCATGCTCTCCTTTCTGAGGACTTTGTCAAAAAAAACACATCTTCCTTCCCCCATCCATCCACTCCTCCCCCCTCCCCCCCCCTCCCCCCCCCCCCCCCCCCCCCCGCTCAATTCTTTCATTGTCAGTCCCTGTCTGCTTCCATCATGTGACCTTCGTGTCGTCAAAGTGTGAGCTCTGAACGTCAGAGTTGCTACGGTTCAGCTGTCTCTTTATTTCATCGTCAGTTTTGACGCACTCCTGTGTGTGTGTGTGTGTGTGTGTGTGTGTGTGTGTGTGTGTGTGTGTGTGTGTGTGGTTTTTGTTTTGTGTGTGTGTGTGTGTGTGTGTGCGTGCGTGCGTGCGTGGTGCGTGCGTGCGTGCGTGCGTTGTGTGTGGTGTGTGTGTGTGTGTGTGTGTGTGTGTGTGTGTGTGTGTGTGTGTGTGTGTGTGTGTGTGTGTGTGTGTGTGCTTGGAGTTAGAATTAGTATTTTATCATGTTTCTGTAATATGCGATTTGGGCTCTCGCGAGGTGAAGCGCTCTCTATATATCCTTTCACATTATATTACATTACAGTTACTTTCTTTTCTCTCAGTTTCTGTGTCGTTTCACTGGCACGACTCCAAAGTTTTCACTACTGCTCACCTTTTAACAGCCCCGTCCAGTTGCCTACTGTAGCTACGTAGCTCCAACAGTCCACAGGAACCGTCACTATCAGTTCGACATGAGGCAGCCCACCAGTGGATACACCGAACTGCTGCTTGTTTTGCCGACTATGTCTCTGTAAATATGTCTGATCGCCGGTATCAACGACAAACTGCTCAAACGACAACCTTAGCTAAAGTTTGGCAAAACCCCTTTGCCTCTCTTGTGTATGCCGTCTGTTGGCGATCGCTCTTATTCTCACTGACCAATCCAAGACTATAATGCCACCGAAAGGAAATCTTGAAATGAGGCAGTGAACAGTAAACAGCAAACGAGTAGGGTAACTCTTGCTCCCATGGGAAATAAATTAATCATGGACGTATATTTATTTAATCATGGGAGTAACAGTTACCGTACTTGTTTCTCTTTATCAACAACGTTTAAGGGTCGACACAGAATGTCTCGTATGCTCACAGCACAGAGTATCCGTACGTACAGACAGAGCATTAAAACGTGTTACAGATTCATCTGAAATCTGAGTTTGGGTCTGGAATCTAGATGGTATATGAGATTAGTATATTTGACTAACCTTTCTAGAGTCAAGAGTTTTGTTTATAAATTCTTCTAGCACTTTGTGTCATCATTAATGCCTGTGACTACTTTATCACTTTTCAAACTTTAACAGGGGAAATGCGGGTATTTACAGCTTTCTGAAAAGCAGTAATGAAATCATACGTGGAGACTTACTTGTTGAGAGAGAGACAGACAGAGAGAGAGAGAGAGAGAGAGAGAGAGAGAGAGAGAGAGAAAGAGTAATACCTCGGGGGGGGGGGGGGGGGGGTCTGGGACGATGGTAGCAGAGAGACAGGTAAAAGAAACAGAACACATACATGGAACCAAAAAGAAACAGAAAGTAGATGGAACCAAAACGAAACAGGAGTACATAGATGGAACCAAAAAGAGACGAACACATAGAGGACCAAAAAGAAACAGAGTACATAGATGGAACCAAAAGAAACACAGTACCCTAATGGAACCAAAAAGAAACAGAATACATACATGGAACCAAAAAGAAACAGAGATGCATAATGGAACCAAAAAGAAACAGAACACACATGGAACCAAAAAGAAACAGAACACATAGATGGAACCAAAAAGAAACAGAATACATAGATGGAACCAAAAAGAAACAGAACACATAATGGAACCAAAAAGAAACAGAATACATACATGGAACCAAAAAGAAACAGAATGCATACATGGAACCAAAAAGAAACAGAATGCATACATGGAACCAAAAAGAAACAGAATACATACATGGAACCAAAAAGAAACAGAATACATAGATGGAACCAAAAGAAACAGAGTACATAGATGGAACCAAAAAGAAACAGAGTACATAGATGGAACCAAAAAGAAACAGAGTACATAGATGGAACCAAAAAGAAACAGAATACATAGATGGAACCAAAAAGAAACAGAATACATACATGGAACCAAAAAGAAACAGAGTACATAGATGGAACCAAAAAGAAACAGAGTACATAGATGGAACCAAAAAGAAACAGAATACATACATGGAACCAAAAAGAAACAGAGTACATAGATGGAACCAAAAAGAAACAGAATACATACATGGAACCAAAAAGAAACAGAACACATAGATGGAACCAAAAAGAAACAGAATGCATAGATGGAACCAAAAAGAAACAGAACACATACATGGAACCAAAAAGAAACAGAATACATAGATGGAACCAAAAAGAAACAGAGTACATAGATGGAACCAAAAAGAAACAGAGTACATACATGGAACCAAAAAGAAACAGAATGCATAGATGGAACCAAAAGAAACAGAACACATAGATGGAACCAAAAAGAAACAGAATGCATAGATGGAACCAAAAAGAAACAGAACACATAGATGGAACCAAAAAGAAACAGAGTACATAGATGGAACCAAAAGAAACAGAACACATAGATGGAACCCAAAAAAACAGAACACATAGATGGAACTAAAATGTCAAAACAGATTCGATAGATAGGACCAAGACGCCAGTAGAAACCAGTGCTTTCACCGAGCTGGCCACCTCACTGATATGATCTGGTCTCCAAGAGTCGTCGGTTCATCCCTGTTGGGACAATAACAGACGAGGTGGACAGAGCACCTGCAGAAAGCTCTTTCTCATCTCGCTTCTTCTCTCTCTCCTCTCTCTCTCTCTCTCTCTCTCTCTCTTGCGCTGGGGGTCACGTGGTTTGACACGAAGCGACAGGGACGCAATTTATTTCCGCTGCGTATATATTTTCCATTGTTTGTTTGAAACATGCCAGTTACTGGCTTCAGCGACTGCAGAGACAGACTGACCGCCCTGCTGGATATCACAAACCGTGGTCAAGTGGACAATTACGCGAGAAGGCAGCAGGCGTGGTGGACGTTCAACGACTCTGAAGCAGTCGTCCTGTCATAACACCGAGTGGCGGATCCTGTGTTTTGAACGGGGGCAACGCGAGTTTTAATTACAGAAAAAAACAACCGTAAGCAAGAAAAGGCATCGCAAGTAGACGACTGGAACAGGTTGGTGCTGATTACACTTGTGAAGTGAAATGAACTGGCTTGTCGCACAGTAGTGGAAGATCTCGGAACACGCTGCGTTAACAAGAAAGTTGTTAAAAACACGTCCTGTCTTCACACATTCGACAGCGAGTCTGACATTCGCAAGTGGGAAGACGGTCTTGGGATTTTGATTCAGATCAGTCTGGACTGTGCAAATACATCAGGCATTCAGGTCCCTGTCAGCAACACAGGCCTTTAACACATCGAAAGAGAACAGTGGCAGGCTTTTGACACGCGGATTGTGAAAGACTATGTGGTGCCACTTTGACAGATTGGCAGGTACTCGACGTCTGCGAGATAAAGCACGGGAACATAGGTGTGTAAGGTTGAGATGCTTCAAGGTCAGATGGTGTGAATGTGTTGGTTGTGGCGGTCCAGATGCCATTGTTTTAGAGTTTTCCTGGGAGCCGAATCTGGAAGACGAACATGTGATCTTGGTATATTAAAAAGAACACAGGACGATGTCATCTGAGGAACGTGTCAAAAAGCTCTCCTTGACGGAAAGGAAGACGTGCAGCAATGCCATACACGCTGAGATCCAAGCACGTGCTCTACGGTGGTTGCACGCTTTTCCGGCCTGGTCCCATTCTACTGGGTGACGCTCCTTGCCTGAACGTATTGGTGCAAACATACCAGAGACAGTTTGTCATCACAACCTTGACATGTAATATGAAAGAAAAAAACAACATTGCTGTGGTTTTTTCATGGACAATGAATCGTGTCCGCATTTTGTCAGTCGCGCCGAATTGCTAAAGGGTGTACAGCTTAATAGCCAAAAAATCTCTTCTCTCTCTCTCTCTCTCTCTCTCCTCTCTCTCTCTCTCTCTCTCTCTCTCTCTCTCTCTCTCTCTCTCTCACTCACACACCAACACCACACACAAGATTTAAGAGATAAATACGTTTTGCCTCACACTAGAAATGTTCATCAGATGTCATTGGTTTCTTGTACTGCAAATGAAAAGAGAATTGTAACTCGCTCTATAAACTATGTTCATTTATAAAGTGCTAAAACGCAGAGAAGAGGAGGAACTGTTATCAGTTAACACAAAAATGCCAGAGTAATTTCAGGAAGAAACACTTTGTTATGCAGATATTTTCGTTCATAATTTTCAGTTACCATGCGCCGACGCGTGTGTGTGTTCTAATTTTGTTCTTGAACCTCATTTCAGATAGGTCGGGTGGTCTTGCAATGAAGCTATTTGAGCTTGAGAGTTTGAGGGTCTCTCTCTTCTTTCTCTCTCTCTCTCTCCTCTCTCTCTCTCTCTCTCTCTTCTCATCTCCTCTCTCTCTTTCTCTCTCTCTCTCTCTCTCTCTCTCATCACACAAACACACAACCACCACACACACACACAGCACGACGCATTGCACGCACGCAGCACGCACGCACGCACACAACAAACACACCACACACACACCACACACACCACACACACACACACACCCACACATCACATCACACAACACAAACAACACACAATCACACACACAAACACAACACACACACACCACAACACTCACACATGGTGCCTCTGGTATTGTACATGCGAACTCAGTAGGTAGGTTGAAATGAATTTTCGGTGCACTCCTTTTGGGGTACCACCACTTTGTTACAAAAAAAATCCTGCCCCACCCACCACTCTCTACCTCTCCACCCTTCTCTCTCGTCCCGCCCCCTCCTCGATGTCCACATTCTCTGCCTCGTCACTTCCTCCACGTGGACCTTCTTGTCGACAAGGATATAGCTTTCCCAATACACCGGCTGCTCGCATTTCTGAACGTCAGAGGTGCTACGGTTCTGCCACCTTTATATTTCATAACAGTTTCTTTTTTCGTCGTTTTCGAGAATTTCAGTGTCACAACACTCGTTTTACTTCGGTCACCTTTATAATGCCTTGATTGGAATTGCAAGGCAGTGTTGAAGCCACACTTGGATACTGCCTTGTTCAGAGGAGAGAGAGAGGAGGAGGAGGAGAAGGAAGTGAGAGAGAGAGAGGAGTGAGAGAGAGAGAGAGAGGAATTGAATAGGGCCCTATCCCCCTTTCAAGGATGTGCACGGTTATTATTTCTGGAAAGTTTTGTCAACAAAACTTAACCAGAAATCAGTTTTAAAGAATATAACTAGGACACAACCAATATAACTAGACACAACCAATTTAACTAGACAGACACAACCAATTAGAACTAGACAAAACCAATATAACTAGACACAACCAATATATAACTAGACAGGACACAACCCAATATAACTAGACAGGACACAACCATTAATAACTAGACACAACCAATATAAATAGACAGACCACAACCTTATAACTAGACAAACAATATAAACTAGACAGAACACAACTCAATATAACATAGACAAAAAACCATATTAATAGACACACAATCCAAAGCAACTCGTATATTTGTCTGGGAACCAAGCTATCAATTTCTTATACATTTAAATAAAATAAAAAAATCTTCTTTCTGAATATTTATTTCATTACTGAACAAATTGTGGTGGTTAATGATTCACGTTTCAGACTTCAGGACTTCAGAAAAATCACTTGGATTAGTATAAATATGACTGCTATCAAATTATTGTGAGTTCATGTAAAACTGGAACAAAACTTGCATTATATTCTAGTCCGACTTACATTTAACAACGCAATGAATTTTGCCTCTCTGCGATTCACTCCATCAATTTAAATTGAACTGTAATTTTGTTACATAGAAAGATCTCAGTAAGACATGGAGGAATTCTCGCCACAAGTAAGCGGCTAAAATGTCAAAACATTGCACAACCCTCACATAATAGAGTGAAATGATTTGGATTAATCATAAAAAACCTCTGTTAGAAAACGAAAATGAACAGGGTGAGTTGCGTAACTTAGAAACAAAGATTATGAACCAAGCTTGGACTCGTAACTAAAAAGAATTGATACTAGTTGTCGGTGTAAAACGTCAGGAGGTCTGATATGTTATTGGGGATTGTTGAAATATTTGGTGATTATGTCGTTGATATCATTGTATTATCATTCCATGCATTGTTGACAAAGTATGTTTACATTTGGTTAGACAGAGTTATTTAATTTTTCTGTGTAAAAAGGATGAGCCGAAAATATTCGCTATAAGCACTGTGGTATATTCCTGTGTAATTGATACGTATCACGTGATTGTGTTCTTTTTACAAATAGTCGATTAAAAGAATAGATCGAAGAAGTGATAGCAAGACGAAATAGGCATGTAGGATTTAAAGAACAGCTTGCTCCGTAGATCATATATTGACTGTATAAGTTGCTGTTCAAAAAAGTTTTCATGCAAATGTAAGCTGGTGAGTGGTAGTCATGGCTTTGAAAAGCCTTTGACAACAAATTTCTGGAAACGTTTTGTGGCAGGAACTAAAGAAAAGTGGCATTAAGGGGTAAGCTTATAAGTGGTAAGAAGCATGTACAAGGACTGAAGGTTTAAGGTGAAATGTGGAAGTACTTTTTGTGATTATATCAAAATACCGGAGTGTCAAACAGGGATATTATATAATTTTATATATATATATATATTATATATATATATATATATTATATATATAAGATGAATATGATTTAAAAAGCTAAAATGACTTTAAAAGTGCTCGACCCTGTCAACGTCGCCGAGGGAGTTTAACAAACACCAAGTCAGGGGCTTCATCCGCGTTCACACACCAACGACCAGTCCGCATTCAACTTCACCCACAAGCCAAAAACTCAGCTATGATTCATCCCTAACCCACACTCACACCAAATGTAACAAAACTAACTAAATTTATTAATCACATACAACATGCACTCCACAAGAAGAACAACATCCAATAATTTGCTAAAACTAAACAGCACCAATATTACATTAACAAGGCCACGCGTACGCTGTAGACACACACAACACTGCCGACGCTCTGCTTCCTTCTCTGTGTACCCAAAAACCTGTGAATGCACACAACAATCAAAATCAGCCGATGATTTCGAAATGTATGCAACCGCACAACCCAAAAGTGTATTCAATCATTCCAACATGCAGCAAAGCCGAATCACAATAACTCAGAATTTCAGACAAGCAAAATCTCTAAACTAAATGGTTCATTACTAATGTAGTTCCCTTTAACGAAGGTGAAACCCCAAAAAGTCCAAAGCGATGAAAAACTTTCCCACGTGTTCTGTTCAAAAGTTACGGAGTCACAACGCCAAGACGATGGAGCACAATCAAAACTAAGCAGATGAACAAAAATAAATGAGGGGTCTACAGGTATGTTGGCAGAGACGAATATGAGTCGAGCCTTCAACAAAGAAGTTCATTCACATTCCTTGTCAGCGTTGATTCCCGTTCTTCAGTCTCTTGCTTTCATTCGATGACAATTCTATTCTCCGATTCATCCACTCTCCACTATTACATCGGTCCATTCACCCGCTCCCTAGTCAGGAAGCCCAAGACCAGAAGTCCTTTGCTAAAACGGGAGTCAATGGAGTCACCCTTCCACGCCGCTCCTGTCCTTCAGACAACAGACGTCCCCCAAACCCGTCAGTCGGCCACCAGCTTGACACGGCCACTCTCACCAGCGCAGATGGGGAAAGGGGGGACCACGGCACAGCAACTAATCAGGTTCTGAAACCGAGATGGCCCCACGACCAGGCGCACAGAAAAACTGATAAAAACGCCCACGAAATTGGGGGACAATAATGTCCAAGCCACAAATCCACCACTGTGGGGGAACAGGAGTTCCAGGCCAAGCACAGATTCGTCGTGTAAGGGAAATTTCGTTTTCGACTGCCTCGTCACACACAAGTGACCTCCCCTGTCTACCTGAACTCAGTTCAGGCCACGTCCAAATTCAAACCGGTTTGGGGGTGTCTGGGAACGGAGTTTTCAAAGGGGAAACCACACGCACGCTTGCACGCAACTAAAAATAACACGCCAGGCACACAACTTCCAAACACATGTTTTATTTTCAGCCTAGCTATCACACACATTTAAGGTACACAGTCGGAGGAGCAAAAACTAACCTGTATCGTGACAACCCCCTTCAGATGAAACCTGGAGGGTTACATTAACAACCAGGAACAGTACAGGTATAGATTTGCAGAACGTCTCAATCGACTTCGATGCGACTCAGATAGTCAGCTCCAACATTCTCCTTGCCTGGGATGGCCTCCACAACAAAGAATACGGCTGCATCTGGATACCGGGGTAGCAAAAAACCATCATAACAAGAATATATCGGTGCTTCGCATTGACGCTGGCTTGATTGGCCCCTCGATATCAACCCCCACTCGCCCAAATGGGACGCTGGGTAGTGGCATCCTAGCTAATGGAACCTTGCCCACTCTTCCGAGGAGTCACTCTCTGGCAGCGTTGCAAGCAAACAATTCGATGAATGTCTCCGCACATTCCCGGCCAATAGAAATCTCGTCCCCCTCTGAGTCGGGTTTTTCTTGGTCCGCAAATGTCCACTCAATGGGTGGGTGTGAGCGAGTTGAATTAACCCGCTTGACGTTTCGGCTTCGGCACACACACTGTGTATACTGTTGATCACCCTCACAATATACTCTCTGTAGATCCCCCTTTTACTTTGGAAGTGCCCTGGTTCCGCTTCTTGAAAACGCAAACTAAAAACTCTCTTCCCCAAGCGTCTTAGAACGCTGAAAGGGGCACCCTTTTTTTTGTTTTTGGCAGTTGTTTCGGACTATCGTTGAGACCTTCAAAAAATTTGGGTTGTCGAAAAAACGTGTAGGATTCTCGCCGCTTTTCCGCTGGGTTAAAATTTCCCAAGGGTTTTTGGGGCGGGAAAAAAAGGTTTTCCCGAAAAGGGATTTTCTCCTTTCCCCCCCTGTAACCTGGTTCCCCAAGGATCAAACCCAAAACGAAAATTGACGCATTAGGGCCACGAAAAATTTTCCTTGCACAAGGGGGTGTCCCAAAATTAATGCCAAGGGGTATGTTCCCACACATGTTTTGATAAAGCCTTTTCCCCAGTTAAATATTTCTGGGAAAGGGGCTGGCCCGCACCCCAAAAAGGTTTTCTCAAAAGAAAACAAACTTGTGGGGTTTGTCCCCCAAAGAGCTTTTCACCCCCTTTTGCGTTTACAGTCGGGGAAAAATTTTGGGTGAAAAACGCCACGGGTTTTCTTGCCAAGCCTTTTCTCTGGCGGGGCTTTTAGTTTCCCCACAGTAGTTCGGACTCCCCTTTGGCTTTTTAGGGCCCTGGTTTCCCACACTGTTGCCCGAAAATCTGAAAACCCCCCCCGGGTTTTTGACGGGGGAAAGACGAGGGAGCCTTGGAAGTCAACGGTTGTTTGTTTGGTTTTCCCCCGAGTTCCGGCAGTTGCAGCATTTTGGTTTTTTTACCCCATTTTCCCCAAGGCCCATTCCTCTATTGGCTGCGGGCCCCTTGGTGGTCTTTTTGGGTTTTTGGATGGGGAACAAAATGGTAGGTTTGTCCCTTCTTGCTTTTCCCCCAAAATTTCGCTTTGTCAAAAGCAAGCTGTGCGGTTTTAAAACTTTTTCGCGGTTTTTTCTCGGGGAAATTTGAAAGCTAGGCGGAATGGAGTTGAAAAAAAATTGTTCTCTCAAGAACAAATCACAAAACCCGTTTTTGGTTTCAAAGGGCCACCTTTTGCCAGCTTAAAACCCAGATTGAAGTTCTTTTCATTTCGCTTCAAAAACTGGGTAAAATTCCCCCGTCAACCTCTTTCCGCTTTTTCCCTAAATTTCCCCCGGGTTTTAGAATCGGGGTTTTCTAAAAAATTTCTTAGAAGACGGTCTTGATTTTCGTGTTAGCTGAGGGGGTTTGTTTGCCGTGACCCAAAAAAGGCGAAAAACGTTTTTCCCGCTTTTCATGCAAAACGGAACAATCTCGGCCCAAACCCCTTGGCCATTTTTTTGCCCCCAACGGCTTTTTAACTTTCAAAAATGACGAAAAAATTCCCTCATTTGGGCTCCATTTTTTGAATTCAGGAACCGCAAACGGTACGAATCGGGCCCGTTTTTGGGTTTGGTCAACTTCGCTAACCCCCTTTGAAAGATCTCGCGTCTTCACCCCTTTTCCCTTTTCCAAGCTCCCAACTTGTTTGGGCCCGAAAATGGATCTTTCTTGTTCAATTTCCAGCTCCCCCCCTCTAATTTTTGCCCCTGGGTTCCCATTTCTTCCTTCCTAACCCTCCCTTTTTTGCTTAAGTTTCCCTTCCTAAATTTTTCCCCTGGCGTTTCCAACTTTCCCTTTTCCCCTTTCCCAACTTTTCCTTCTCAATTCCCTGGCGATTCGATTTCTTCCTCAATTTTTTTTTTTTCCTTTTTGGGGCGACCCAAACTCTTTTCCCTCTTTTTCCCCCTGGCGATCCAACTTTTCCCTTCCTAAACTCCATTTTCCTCTTGTCGCAAGCGCATCTTTCCTTTTTTCCCTTCGTTCCCCCTAAAACAAAAAGCCACTAACCCCGGTCCCTTTCGGTCCAAGGCTAAAACCGTTCTTGCCAAAACCTTTAACCCAACCTGGATCCCCCGAAAAACCTCGGTGTTGGAAACCCTTCGGAGAACGTTTTTGTTTCAACAATTTGAGGTTTCTCCTCGCAGTTAAACTTGCCAGACCCATCCTTTTTCCTCGGAGACTCTGGGGTTGGAAACCCAAAACCGGGCCTGAAGTAGACGTTTCTTGTCCTCGATGGCCCCAAAACCGCTCACAGTCAAATTATCGCGAAAACCCATTTTCCCCGAACAGGGTCAATTTTTTACTTCCCTAAAAAATTTCACACACACACCCCTAAAAAACCCTAACTACGGGCCCTAAAAATTTTTTAAAATAAATAAAAATCTGAACCCCAAAAGTAAATTGGGACCAAAATGAGCCCCTGGGGGTGGATCCCCCCTAAATCAAATCGGGTCTAGATGGGCCCGGGAACTCAGTCGAGCTTAAACCCGGACCCCCGGGGGGCCCCTCAGAGCCCAGGCCCCTAACTCCCACGTTTCAAAAAAACACAAAAAAGGGAACAAAGAGGGAAAACCCAAAAAAAGGGTTGTCCTAACCCTTTCACCCAGTAATTACCAAAATTGAAAATCCCGAATTTAACTGTTCACCCATACCCCACCCCCTGCCCCCCAAATTGTCAGTCCCCCAAAGGGAGATGGAAAACAAAAAAGTCGGGGGTTCACTCCGCGTTCACACCCCAACGCCCAGTCCGCTTTAAACCTTTCACCCACAAGCCCAAAACTAAGTATGATTAACCCCTCCCCCAAAACACTCCCCCCAAAGGTACAAAAAAAACAAAATTTTTTTAACCCTCATCACAAACATGCACTCCCAAGAAAAAACAAAAACCCAATAATTTGTTTAAAAATAAACAGCACACAATTTTTCCTTAAAAAGGCCACGCTTTGCTGTAGCAAACCCCACACACTGCCGACCGTCTGTTTTTTCTCTGTGTCCCAAAAAACCTTGTAAATGCCACAAAATAAATTTATCGGGCCAGATGATTTCAGAAATGTATCCCCACCCCACAACAACAGATTATTAAAATTTTTCCAACTTGAGAAAAGCAGGGTTTCCTTTTAATAAAATTTTTGACAAGAAAAATAATCACAAAATATTTTTTAAATTTTTAATGAAAGTTCCTTCAACGAAGGTAAAAACCAAAAGTCCAAAGCGATGAAAGTTTTCCCGACGGGGTTTGTTAAAAATTTTCACGGAGAAAAACAATTCCCAAGAGTGGAGCACAATCAAAACTAAGAGATGAACAAAAACTAACTTGAGTGTTTACAGGTATTTTTGGCAGAGACGAATATGGGGTCGAGCCTTAAAAAAAGGTTCATTAAACATTCCTTGTCAGCTTTTGATTCCTCTTTCTTACAGTCTCTCTGTTTCCCATTCGATGACACATTCATTCCCCGCTTTAATCCACTCTCCACTACTTACTTCGGTCCATTCACCCACCCCAAAAGTCGGGAACCCCAAAGACCAGAAGCCCGTTGTTTAAAAAGAGGAGTCTTTGGGGGTCCCCCTTCCACGTTTGCTCCTTTGCCTTCGGACAATGACGTCACTAAACCCGTCAGTGGGAAAAACCAGCTTGAAAAACGGCCTCTCTAAAGTCAGTGCGGGGGGGGGACCAGGCACAGAAAATAATCGGGGTTCTGAAACCCGGGGATGGCCCCAAGACAGGCGAACGAAAAACTGATGAAACGCCCACGAAATTGGGGGAAAAGAATGCCCAAGCCAAAAACTAAAACCATGTGGGGGAAACAGGGTTCCGGCAAGCAAGCTTACGTCTTTGAAAGGGGGAACTTCTGCCCTTCGACTGCCTCGTCACCAAAAGAGGGACCCCCCTGTTTTCCTGAACTCGGGTCGGGCCCGTCCAAATTAAAACCCGGTTTTGGGGGTGTCGGGGAAAAGGGGTGTATTAAAGGGAAAACACACCGCCGCTTGCACGAAAACAAAAAATAACACGCACAGGCCCCACAACTTCCAAAAAACAATGTTTTATTTTCGGCCCTTAGCTTTTCCACACATTCCAAAGGTACAAGTGGGAAAGGAGCAAATTTTAACCCCTGTTTGGGTAAAGGGCCCCCTTTGGGGGAGAAAATTAGTTAAAAAAGTTAGAAGGGGGAAATCTTAAAACTATCTAAAAATTTTTTTTGGAGGGGGTTTCGCTGTCTTAAGGATGGCCCTGGTTTGCCCCCCGCCGTTTTTAAATTATAGCTTTTTGGGGGGCTCCCGCTTGGGGTTTGTTTGCAGTGCGGGTTTGGGCGGCACGTGTTTTTGGGGGGTTTTCGGTTTTTTTTTTTGGGATGGGTTACTAACAAAGATTTCTTTTTATGTCCCAGTTGTTTACTTTTCTTTTTTGGTTTTTTTAAAGTTGCAAAGTAGGGTTTTTTGCATAGTATTAACCATTTTTCAGTTAAACATAGGTTGCACCTTTTGAAACATTGCTGTATGGTGATGCTCTTTTTATGATTTTCCAGGATAAATTGTAGCTTGTTTTTGCGTCTTTAAGTTTCCAGATATATTTGCTCAGTTCTGTTTGGTTTTTATATTTTTTCTTTATTAATGACTGTTTGTGGTTTGCATATCTGGTTTTGAAGTGGTTTTCAGTGATCCCTATGTATGTTTCTTTTTCATTTTCTGATGTCACAGTAGCCTGGTATACAATGTTGCTGTGAAGACATTTGTTGTTTAGTGGGCATGCTCCTTTTGGTGCAATTGCAGATTTCCTTTCTTCACCCTTCTTTGCTGTGTTGATTTTCATTTTGTTAGATGCGTCATCAGGTTTTGAGGTTGGGGATACATGAGTACGATAGTTTGACAGTGTTTTTGTTAAATATTTTGGACAATTTATGTTCTTTTGGAAATGAAGTTGTTAGGATTCTAAAGAATTCTTTCCCTATGTTCGTTTTGACTTCCCGTCGTATGGGGGGTTATACATATGATTTTTCTTTTCCTATTTTTCTTCCTTTTATTTGTGTTGTTGTTGGGTTGTATTGTAATTTGTAATTGTATCCACTTGTTTGTAGTGCCTCTGGTATTCTACTGCTGCATTGTTGAAAACTCTCCACTGCATGACAGGTTTGATAGTCTCTTGTTTATGCCATGGGGTATGGTCTTCAATACAGATGGTGGATGGTTACTTTTGGTGTGTAATAAAGAGGTGTATCGTTGGGTTTCTTGTATGGTTTGTATATATGATTGTTGAGATCAGTGTTATGTCTAAGTAGTTCACTACCTTTTTGTTTGCTTCAATGGTAATCTTTAAGTTGTGGTTTTGGAAGATTTTGCATAGTTCTTTCTTCTTGTTTTCGATGGTTCTTGGGTTGTTGGTTAGTGCAGCAAGGCCATCGTCTCTGTATGTCCGACTTGTTTTCCGAGTTTTTTCTTGATGTTGGACAGCATGAATAGTCCGACCAGTTCACATGTTTCTGCACCATCATATGAACCATGGTTACGTCGAATGTTGTGTTTCTGTTGGTTTTCCTGATCCAGGTTTCATTTTGCTGTGTAATAATGTTTTCTTGGTGTGGAGAATGATTTCCATTTCTGACCCTGTTATGTCTGTGTGGTTACTGGCAAACTTCAGGGCTTTGGTGAGTAGTTCCTCATCTATGGATGGGTTAAAAGTCTACTATGTCAAATGTGATGATACTGTATTACTTTGTTTATTGAGTGTTTTGAACCATTGGATAACTTTGTATGTGTTCTTCAGAGGTTGTAATCAGAGTTTGATTTTATGTCCTTTATTATTTTTTCCAGAATTTTCTTGCTTATTTTGCCTAATTCAGATTTGGATGGGTTTATTAGTCTACATGTTGGATTGTTGTGAAAGTTGGGTTTGTGGTTTTTGAGTGTTATAAAGGCTTCTTTTGTTGCTGTCGCTTCTATCTGTCGGACTTACAGAGACGATGGCTTGCTGCATAACCAACCAAGAACCATCGAAAACAAGAAGAAAGAATATGCAAAATTTTCCCAAAACCCGCAACTTAAAGTTACCATTGAAGCAAACAAAAGGTAGTGAAACTTTAGACATAACACTGGATCTCAAAAATTCATATATACAAACCATACAAGAAACCCAACGATACACCTCTTTATGTACACACCAAAGTAACCATCCACCATCTGTATTGAAGACCTTTCCCCATGGCATAACAAGAGACTATCAAACCTGTCATGCAGTGGGAAGAGTGTTCAACAATGCAGCAGTAGAATCCCAGGAGGCACTACAAACAAGTGGATACAATTACAAATTACAAAAACAACCGACAACAACACAAATAAAAGCAAGAAAAATAGGAAAAGAAAAATCATATGGTATAACCCCCCATACGACGGGAAAGTCAAAAAGGAACATAGGGAAAGAATTCTTTAGAATCCTAACAACTTCATTTCCAAAAGAAACAAATTGTCCAAAATATTTAACAAAAACACTGTTTAAAACTATCGTTTCTCATGTATCCCCAACCCCAAAACCTGATTGACGCATCTAACAAAATGAAATCAACACAGCAAAGAAGGGTGAAGAAAGGAAATCTTGCAATTGCACCAGAAAGGAGCAGTGCCCACTAACAACAAAAGTCTTCACAGCCAATTGTATACCAGGCTACTGTGACATCAGAAAATGAAAAAGAAACATACATAGGGATCACTGGAAAACCACTTCAAACCAGATATGCAAACCACAAACAGTCATTTAATAAAGAAAAAATATAGAAACCAAACAGAACTGAGCAATATATCTGGAAACTTAAAGACGCAAAAAACAAGCTACAATTATCCCGGAAAATCATAAAAGAGCATCACCCTACAGCAATGTTTTAAAAAGGGTGCAACCTATGTTTAACTGAAAAATGGTTATTTCTATGCAAACCATACTTAGCAAAATTTAACACCAAAAACAGAAATAGTAAACAACTGCAGGATAAATGGAAATCGTTGTTAGTGAACACATCCAAAACAAAAACCTGAAAGCCCCCAAAAACACGTGCAGCCAACCCGCACGTGCAAACAAACCGCAAGCGGGAGCCCACACGCTATATAACATCGGCGGTGGGCAAACCGAGGGCCATCTGATGACAGCGAAACACGCTCGAAACAAATTTGTAGATAGTTTTAAGATTCCTCTTCTAACTTGTTTTAACTATATATATATATATATATATATATATATATATATATATATATAAAGTTTTTCAGAGCATGACTATATGAACGACAGCAGTCAAGGTTAGAGAGCAAGCTTTGTTTATAATTGAATATATATGTATATACTTATATATATATATATATATATATATATATATATTATATATATATATATATATATATTTGTTAAAAATATTCTTAAAAATGAAGTGTTAAAATCTACAAGCTTGTTTCAAGCCTTGCTATCTTCAGGATGTCTTTTGGGGCACGCCAACGATCTTTTATGGCGTGCGGGACTTGATTTCAATCTGTGTGTGCAGGCGGGTCTCCTTTGCTGCACGTGTGGCCTGTAGTTCTTATTGGAGCCTGTTCAGATGGAATGTGCTAGCAAAGATTTCCATTTGTGCCTGCAATTGTTTACAATTTCTACTTTTGTGTTCAGAGTTGCTAAGTGTGGTTTACATAAAATTAACCATTTTTCTGTGGAGCATAGATTGCATCTTTTTGAAATATTGTTGTATGGTGTTGATCTTTGCATGATTTTCCATGATATGTTGTAGTCTATTTTTTTTTTATCTTTGAGTCTCCAAATGTATTTGCTCAGCTCTGTTTGATTTTTGTATTTTTCAGTTTTGAATGACTGTTTGTGATTTGCGTATCTGGTTTTGAAAGTGTTTTCAGTAATCCCTATATATGTTTCTTTTCATTTTTTGAAGTTACCATGGCTTGGTATACAATGTTGCTGTGAAGACATTTGTTGCTTAGGGGGCACTGTTCGTTTTTGGTGCAGTTGCAAGATGTCCTTTCAGCACCCTTCTCTTTTATGTTGCTTTTCATTTTGTTAGATAAATCAATAATGTTTTTGAGGTTAGGCATACATGAGTATGATAGTTTGATGGTGTTTTTGTTGAATATTTTGGACAGTTTGTGTTCTTTTGGAAATGATGTTGCCAAGATTTTGAAGAATTCTTTTCCTACATTTGTTTTTACTTGTCCATCGTATGGTGGGTTGTACCATATGATCTTTCTTTCCTATTTTTCTTATTTCTGTTCGTGTTATTGTCTGGACTGTATTGTAGTTTGTAATTGTAACCACGTTTTTGTATGCTTCTTGATATTCGGTTGCTGCATCGTTGAATGCGTTTTCATTGCATGACAGGTTGGATAGTCTCTTGTTTATACCATTGGGTATTGTTTTTAGTATGGATGGTGGGTGGTTGCTTTTGATATTTACGTAGATTGGTATGTCATTGGTTTTTTTGTATGGTTTATACACATGGTCATTGAGGTCTAATGTTATGTCTAGGTAATTCACTACTTTTTTGTTTGCTTCTATTGTGATTTTTTAAGTTGTGGTTTCTAAAGATGTTACATAATTCTTTTTTCTTGTTTTCAATGGTTCTTGGATTATTGTTTAATGCAGCGAGGCCGTCATCTCTGTATAAACCGACCTGTTTTCCAAGTTGTTTTTTGGATGTTGGATAGCATGAATAGTCCGACTAGTTCACATGTTTCGGCACCATCATGCGATCCCATGGTTACATCAAATGTGGAATTTTTGCTCGTTTTTTTTAATCCAAGTTTCATTTCTGCTATGGAGTAAGGTTTTCTTGGTGTGGAAAATAATCTCCATTCTGACTCTGTTATATTTGTGTATTTGTTGGCAAATTTCAAAGCTTTGTTGAGTAGCTCTTCATCTATGGATGGATAGAAGTCTACTATGTCAAATGTAATGAACATTGTATTTCTCTGTTTGTTGAGTTTCTTAAACCATTGTATGACCTCATAGCTGTTTTTCCAAAGGTTGTATTCGGTGTTTGATTTTACATCTTCTATAGCCTTTTCCAAATTCTCTTGCTTATTTTGCCAGTTCGGATTTCGATGGGTTTATTAGTCAACATGTTGGGTTGTTTTGGAAGTTAGGCTTGTGGTCTTTGAGTGTTATGAAGGCTCTTTTGTTGCTGTTGCCTCTACCTTGTCGCTTAACTCCATGCGGTGTGCAAGCTCTTTTTCTTTTTTGCGGATGTTGTTGTGTGTAGTTTTGTCAGCTTTCTTGTAGTTTTTCTGGATGTTTTGGTTTAAGAGTTGAGAGTATTCATTTGGTTCCATTTTGTAAAAATTGCTAGTTTTGTCAGCCTTTACGAATATCTTTTTATCATTTTGGATTTGTTTTATATCATTTGCTAGTGATGTTTGAAAGTTGTTATTTGATTTTTTTAATTTAATATTGGCTATCAGTCCCTTCATTTTGTCTTCAAAAGATTTCATTCCATCTATTGTCAGAGGTGATCGCCATGATTTGAATCCACATGTATTCTTGTCTTCATTCTTTGCATTTGGGTTTAGGAAGAACGCCTTCCATCTTATGTTGCGCATAAATTTCTTGGTTTGCTCTATCAGTTTTTTAGTGTAATGTTTGTGGGTTTGAAATGGTATGTTTTTAGTAGATTGCCTAAAGTTGATTTTTCTCCATTTTAGATTTCGTCAGACCTCAGTGCTCAACGTGAGGAGCAATTATTATGAACAATATAAACGTGTCCTTTAAAAATCTGAAGGTGCGCAACCCCTTGGGGAGCAAACATCTGTTTAAAATATTTTTAAAAATGAAGTGTTAAAATCTACAAGCTTGTTTCAAGCCTTGCTATCTTCAGGATGTCTTTTATGGCACGCCAACGATCTTTCATGGCGTGCGGGACTTGATTTCAACTCTGTGTGTGCAGGCGGATCTCCTTTGCTGCACGTGCGGCCTGTAGTTCTTATTGGGGCCTGTTCAGATGGAATGTGCTAGCAAAGATTTCACTTGTGCGTGAAATTGTTTACAAATTCCACTTTTGTGTTCAGAGTTGCTAAGTGTGGTTTACATAAATTAACCATTTTTCTGTGGAGCATGGATTGCATCTTTTTGAAATATTGTTGTATGGTGTTGATCTTTGTATGATTTTCCTTGATATGTTGTAGTCTATTTTTTTTTATCTTCGAATCTCCAAATGTATTTGCTCAGCTCTGTTTGATTTTTGTATTTTTCATTTTTGAATGACTGTTTGTGAAACATATATAGGGATTACTGAAAACACTTTCAAAACCAGATACGCAAATCACAAACAGTCATTCAAAACTGAAAAATACAAAAATCAAACAGAGCTGAGTAAATACATTTGGAGACTCAAAGATAAAGAATAGACTACAACATATCATGGAAAATCATAAAAAGAGCAACACCGTACAACAATATTTTTAAAAATGCAATCTATGCGCCACAGAAAAATGGTTAATTTTATGTAAACCACACTTAGCAACTCTGAAAACAAAAAGTAGAAATTGTAAACAATTGCAGGCACAAGTGGAAATCTTTGCTAGCACATTCCATCTGAACAGGCCCCAATAAGAACTACAGGCCGCACGTGCAGCAAAGGAGATCCGCCTGCACACACAGAGTTGAAATCAAGTCCCGCACGCCATGAAAGATCGTTGGCGTGCCATAAAAGACATCCTGAAGATAGCAAGGCTTGAAACAGCTTGTAGATTTTAACACTTCATTTTTAAAAATATTTTAAACAGATGTTGCTCCCCAAGGGGTTGCGCACCTTCAGATTTTTAAAGGAAACTTTTATATTGTTCATTATATACATATATATATATATATATACATATATATATATATATATATTATATTATATATATTATTATATATATATATATATATATACAGCCAGTTTTGTTTCTCTTTTCATAGATGAGCTTTCTTTAGAAGTAATCAGTAATGTCCACTTTTGGTAATATTTTATTGAATTAATTTTTTGGCTCTTTGCCCATGATTCTGTGCTTTGGGTGGAAAGAGATGTCGGCCTCTAAATGCAGTTAGACAGTTTATGAAACGCGACATCTAAACTGAAACTCTGAGAGAGAGAGAGAGAGAGAGAGAGAGGGAGAGAGAGAGAGGAGGGAGAGAGAGAGAGAGAGAGAGAGGGGGGGGGAGGGAGGGAGGGGGAGAGAGAGGGGGGAGTGAGGGAGTGGGGAGAGAGAGAGGAGAGAGAGAGAGGAGAAGAGAGAGAGAGAGAGAGAGGAGAGGTCCTCCTCTTAGTCTCTACTTGTCTTGTTATCCCCGTTCTTTTCTGTTTCCCTCTCTCCCTTCCACTCTTTTCACCCACCTCCCGCCTCTCTCTCTCTCTCTCTCTCTCTCTCTCTCTCTCTCTCTCTCTCTCTCTCTCTCTCTCTTCTTTTTGCTGAAACAACCAAAGCCCTTCGTCGATATTGACTGTCCCCGTGTCCTCACACCTTAAGTCCCATTTGTGTGTGACATCAATTATGTAGTCTAAGGTATGGATTTTAGTATGTCGAAACACTCCTTAGTACCCAACGAGCCTTTTTGTACTCCCAGTTCAAGTACTGCACGAACAACAGTTAACGAATTCTCTCTCTCTCTCTCTCTCTCTCTCTCTCTCTCTCTCTCTCTCTCTCTCTCTCTCTCTCTCTTTCCCTCTCTCCACATACACAGCCTTTAGAGTCATTTAGCTTAAATTATCTCTCTTCACACTTATTAAACTCCTTTAGCAATGTGTGACTTAAATATCTGTTTTGGAGGAGTATAGCTCAACATGTATGGTCAAATATATCGTTTTTAGATGATTTACGATATATGCTTCTAAAATTAATGGTGATGATTAAATGAAAAGTTTGAAGCGCTAGTATCAGCAAAGGTGTAAGTAAATACGTACGGAGTAGAAAATACACAGGAACGTTGACACATGCTACACAATATTGCTGAGTGCGCGCACGCTCGCGCACACACACACACACACACACACACACACACACACACACACACACACACACACACACTCTCGCGCGCGCGCGCGCACACACACACACACACATACAAGAGCACGCGCGCACACACAACACACACAACACACACACACACACACACACACACACACACACACACACACACACACACACACACACACACACACACACACACACACACACACACACCACACGCGCGCGCGCACACACACACACACATACAAGAGCGCGCGCGCGCACACACACACACACACACACACACACACACACACACACACACACACCACACACACACACGAACGCTCTCACGCACTTGCGTTCGCACACTTATACGCGCTGGTGACCTACACGTTTTTGAGTGAACCAGTATTTTAAGAAGAAGAAGAAGAGAGTCACGTTCTCTGGCATCAATAATCAAACAGCGTTTGTCCTGTCCCCAAAGTTTTTCAGAGCATGACTATATCAGCGACAGCAGTCCCGGTTAGTGACGACCTTGGTGCTCTAAGCGTTGTCCTCTCCACTGTCTGTGGGTTATGGCCCCTTTATGCTGGACTTGCGATCAGGGAGCAAACAGTGTTGCCTTGTTGCCAGCAGACACTTGGAAATAATGGAATGGGGAAAAAAATGTTGCATGTGAATCTTGCCCACACAATATCTGTACGTGTGTGTGTGGGTGTGTGTGTGGGTGGGTGGGTGGGTGAGTGTGTGTGTGTGTGTGTGGGTGGGTGGGTGGGTGGGGGTGAGTGAGTGTGTGTGTGTGTGTGTGTGTGTGTGTGTGTGTGTGTGTGTGTGTGTGTGTGTGAAATGCCGATTAAGTTTACGTGTTGGAATGATTAGACATGAATATGTCATACCGAGGGTCGTGGAAATCTTTTCTAACTTTTAAAGCAATATTAGACTGTATATAGTCGGGATGATTATAAGGTGATAAGCGTATGACTAACGTAAACTGCGTGTCTTTGAGCACGTGCCGTTCACGGTGTATTCACGATGGGTGCACAACAAACAATGTTCACTTGCACGCCGTCGATCCGTTAGATTTTATTTTCGTCAGTTTGTTTCTTTTGGGATAGCTCATGCTATTCTTGAAATGTTTCTTCTTATTTCTTTGTGTATGGATTTGATCTTACACAACTGATCTACTTACATGCTAAATTCAGCCATTTGAATGATCAATTCACATGTTTATGTACTTGTTTGTTTGTTTTTTTGTTTTGTTTTGTTTTTGCTTTTTTTTTTTGGGGGGGGGGGGTGGTGGTGGTGGGGTGTGGTGTGTGGACGTATATAAAATATTACGCTCATTATTTCCTTTACACTCTGCATTATGTTCAAATTTTTACCTTTGCGTTCTTTCTTTCGGTTTTCCTACTTTCCTTCTGTCTGCGCAGCTGTAACATTGTTAACGCCCAAATCATTTTTCAACAGTACATATTTAGTGACTCGCATCCTTTACCCTTCTTGTATTTCAGTGTCATTATCATCACCATTATCATCATTGTCATCACTTTTCATATCATCATCATCACCATCATTACTCTAACCACTGCTGCTACTACTACTACCTCAACTATCACTACAACATGTAAACATTATTGTCACCATCATCATCATCATCATCGTCATCATCATCATCATTCATCATTTCATCATCATCATCTATCATTCATCGTCACTTTTATCATTGTTTGTCATACATCATAGTTCTTCGTCATCATCATCTCCTTTACTGTCATTGTACTTATATACTACTACTATACCTACTACTTACTACTCTATCATTTTTTTTTTATTTATTGTTATCATCATCATTAAACATCATCATCATTGACTATCATTTTCTTCTCTTCTTCTCTTTTTATCGTTCTATTGTTATCACATCATCATAATCATCTATCATCATTACTATTATTATACTACCATCATCTCATTATTATTATTGTTATCATTATCATCACCATTACCGTTATCATTACTATCATTATTTTATTATTATCATTATTATTGTTGTTAGTTATTATATTATTATTATTATTATTTTTATTTTATTATTATTATTATATCATAATTCATGATGATGATGATGTTTATCATTATGTGTGTTGTTAGTTTTGCTGTTCTTGTTCTTCTTGTTGTTTTTTGTCCTTGTTCTTGTTGATGTCGTCGCAGTCGTCGTCATCTCATATTTGAGACACGTTTCATTAGCAGGAATAAACGAGATTGCAAGAGCTTTGGTGTGTGTGTGTGTGGTGTGTGTGTGTGTGTGTGTTGTGTGCGTGCGTGGGTGTGCGTGCGTGCGTGCGTGTGTGCGTGCGTGCGTATGTGTGTGTGTGTGTGTGTGTGTGTGTGTGTGTGTGTGTGTGTGTGTGTCGTGTGTGTGTGTGTCGTGTGTGTGTGTTGTGTGTGTGTGTGTGTGTGCGTGTGTGTGTGTCCGTGTGTGTGTGTGTGTGTGTATGCCTTTTCATTCTGTTTGCCTTTTCCTCTTTTTTGTCTATTTTATTTCCTTTTTGTTTGTTTGTTTTTTTGCTTGCTTCGTCGATTTCTTCCATATACCAACGTGGAATGACACTGTGATTACCCTCTTTTTTTTTGTAGGTGCACTTGCATGTTACATCTAGATCTTGGAGACAGTCTTCAGATTGCTCTTACTGTATACTGTATAGAACGAACAACATTGTGAAATCCCTAAAAGGGCATTTTGGTGGATGTGGTTGTATTCTCTGTACAGTATCACATTATATCCCTTTGTGTTTGACTTTGACAATTTATATTTCGTACAGAAAGAACAAATAGTGGAATTCCTAACAGGTTATTTGGTGGATGTGGTTGTATTCTCTGTACAGTATCACATTATATCCCTTCGCGTTTGACTTTGAGTATACATATTTCCATGTGCACTACAGGACATAACGATCGCTAACTGTCAGATTTGACATATAAACGCCTGCAGTTGCCTTGGTGTTATATGCCTCCATTGTACAGCTCAGCTATGGCCCCCTTCTAGCTGGCTGGTCCATTAATAACATGAACTGATTTGAGTCACTAGGTGTCGATCATGGCAGCGGATGTTGCCGTCATTGTTGTTGGAGTTGTCGCCAACTGTTTTCATCCTGGCAAAGATGTGGTGGAGTTTCAGGTATGGTGTTAATAAAACATATCGACTTTACCTTACAGGGTAAAAAGATGTAGTTATAGGAAGTATTCATTCTGACCAATGAGATCCATTGGTCTGGATGCAGCGGAGAAAGAGAGACAGAGGGAGACAGACAGACAGACAGACAGACAGGCAGGCAGACAGAAAGACAGACAGACGGACAGAGAGAGACAGGCAGACAGAGAGAAAGACAGACAAGCAGACAGAAAGACAGACGGACAGAGAGAGACAGACAGACAGAGAGAAAGATAGACAGACAGACAGACAGACGACACATTTGATTCGATACGAAAAATGTGGATAGATTATAAAAATAAAAACACGAAAAAGCTCCAAACAAAAGAAAAAAGTCCAATGCAATAATGGTTTAAAAAAAAATAGTTCTCAGGGAAATAACCTGTTAGAATTTTTAACTCCGGAGAAGAGTAAGTTCCCTGGAGCCGTCCTTCGCACAATAAGCAGCCAGCAGCGAATGGTCAAGACACGTTCGATTTCTTATCACAGTGTTTTGCTAACAACTCAGAACAGCTGGTTCTCCTTCTGAAGCGCCGTGTTGTGAAAGCAGGCATGGCCAGGATGGGTCGTTCAATAGATCAGACCAGACACCACTGGACAACGCCATCGTGAATGTTAATGAGTCAGTGTGTGGGTGTGTGTGTGTGTGTGTGTGTGTTGTGTGTGTGTGTGTGTGTGTCCTTACCTTTTCTCTACAACTTTGATTTGTTTTTTAAGTGGTACTATGACTATATGAGATTTGTGTTAACGTAAAATGTTGTGCAACGTTTTAATGCTTATTTCTAAGAAATGTTTATCTACCACTAGACATATGTGTCTGCAGTTCAGTTCTTTTTTTTCCTTTGTAGCTGTTGTCGCGCCTGTCACAAATTCTCTTTTCTTGTGACAGTAAAGCTTTTTGTTTCTTATTTTAACTTACTTAACTTTATCTTCTCCTGATTTTATCTGGATCCAACGACAGATCCAAGATCCGTTCAACAAGTATCGTTCCACATTTTCCACAGAAGATGACCACTCGAACGTCACTGCCTACGAACTGACCATCATCACATATGATCATTTCTTTTTAGGACTGTTTATCATGTGCACAGTTCCTGTCCCTGTGATAACTTACCACCATTTTTATCTCAGGTGTCACCTAGCTCTGTTTGTCTGGCCTTGTAACTGAGATTTGCCAAGTGATCCTGAACACTCAGAGCAGACTGATAACTTAAACGCTTGGTAAAAATTCAACGAGCTGCGGATTAATAGTGGAAACGTGAAGTCTTGTTAAAATGTTCCTTTGAAATCTGGAAAATATCCCCCTCCCCTCCCCTCCCCTCCCCTCCCCTCCCGCACTCTTTCGTTAGTATAGACAATTATTTGTCTTCCAAAGTTCGCAATCTTGAAGTTACTTTTTGCCAAATCCTTTGAGATAACGTATCTTGAGATCACGAAAATGAGCAACTTCAGTGTCTTTTTTCAGTATATGTGGCAAAAACCTCTTCTTTGTTCCTTTGTTCTTCAAATGCCTGACAATGAAAATGCTGTCTTTGTTGGAGCTCCAAAATACCTGATTCAAAAGCTCCTGAAGATCCAGAATGATGCTGCAAAACTGATTTTCAAATCCCAAAACAGGAACTTACCACAATTCTTTAGAACTGTTTGGCATCCGGTTAAGTGTACAAGTTTCCATGCCTCTCATCTGTTAGAAGGATCGGCCCGGAACATATGTCTGACATAGCTCATCTCTGCTGCTCATCATGCAATGTTCGTTATCTTCTCATGGTCCAACTCTCCGTATTCTGCCTGTCACAACATCATCCTTTGGTCAACGTTGTCTTTTCCATCATTGATCAACAGACCTGTCATGGGAAATGCACGGCAACAACTGGATAATCAATACACTGTAACAAAAAGTGGACGATCAGAGCGATACAAAATACATCAAAGAACCAACCGGCCAGCTGCACGAGCGATTCATAGACGATAGATTTGGGACCACCTCCAAGACACTTCATGAACTTCGTCACTTCTGGAACTGTACTCAAATAGTTCACCCAGTCATATGCTCTACCACGATCCATTGACTTCCTGACTAAACCATTCCCTTTGACAGTGGACTTGTCCAAATGTCGGCGTATTACAAGCCCGCAGACAAACACGCCTATCTTCGCTACCCTCTTCACTACCATTCCTCCTATCAACTCTCCACCACGAACATCATGTCATGCTCACAGTTCCTTAGACTCAAAAGAGCTTGTGTAAAAAACAAAAACTTCCACAAGCAATAAAAAAAACACTCCCATTCTCAGACACTCTTATGATTCTGCCATTAAAAATCGCTCCAACTCTGCGCGTTTATTCTGCTGAGATGAAGAAGTTCTTTTCAAGGTGCAAACAAACACCTTCACCTGTACCATACGTTACTATTGACAGTCAGGCTATTGAGAGGGGGACGAATACAAAACATCTGGACATTGGTTTAGATATACATTGATTTGGCAGTCTCCAGCCTCAAAACTGTTCGAAGCAGACAACCATTGCCTTGTCACTATAAACAGCTTCGCCCAACATCCATGTGTCTGGGATGAAATTCTTTTATGCTCAAGTCTGCTTAATGTCATGGAGCTTCTCCGTTTGCAGACAGACTGAAGATCGGTCTGCCATGTTCTGAAATTTTGGAGGAGTCCTCTACCGGAAGCGGGCGAGACACGTTAGTCTTCACTCTTTTACACGACAGGAAATGCTTCAAAGTC
>CM031598.1:9046771-9056771 GCA_018398815.1 Conus ventricosus
GTCATGACTCCCAGATACCCTTCTAGTACCAACTTTTTTCCTTGGCGCTGCCGGGATTCGAACCGCAACTTTTGGATGGGTTGGCGTATTAAAGCGTGCCTTTATAGACAGATGTCTTATCCCACTGCTAACGGGACACTTGCTCTAAGTTGGAAAATGTAAGCCTTGCAGCACACACGAAAACAATGCAGGAATGAGAAGATAATACTAAACAAGATGCTAAGGTGGAGATCAAGCAAAGTTATCGTTAACTTCATGACGAGACAGCATCCCTGCCCTCTGTTCTCTCCTTCACCCAGCCTACCCACAAAGTACTTGATGAAGAAGCTGGATCAGGGATCAGGGAGCGGTACACCTGTTCCGCCGACAGACAGAAGGTCACGGTGACCACAGGAGGTCCACCATGGCCAGACAGAAGATGCACAAGTTGATCCTCTCCCCCAGCCCCTGTCTGTAGAACACAGCGGCACTGAGGAGGTTGCCTGGAACTCCACCAGGAAGAGAAGAGGGATGACACCTGCTGAATTGATGGTCGAGATCCAGAACTCCGTCTGAAAATGAACCATTAAAATGGTAGAGTTCCAACTCCACCTCATTCGTTGTGTGAACGCTTAAAGGTCAGATTATAGAACGCAGGCAAAATGCAAATGAACACAGTCTAACGTGTAAAGTACGCTAATTAAATGTGCTATATTAAACTGACGAATGGACTTTCGACAATATTTCTTCAGACATAACAGACAAACAGGAATAAATCAATGCCCAAGATAACGGCTGACAAATCATGGCCAGTGTAAGAACGACCAATGCTACTGTTTGCTGTAGTCTCCCTGTGTGACAAAGGCTGTTCTTAGTATTACGTATTTGGTACATAATAAACGCATTACATGGAACATGTGAAACTCCAAGTGCACACTATACATGTGAACGTTCAGTTGGTGGTGGTTCACAGGACAGGACGTGGAACACATAGTGCACGGCCTTTCTGCAGTGTGTGCCAGAGTTGCAAAGTTCCTGAACTCGATAGCCAGGTTATTTCAAACACTACTACATGACCAATATCCGATTTTAAACTCCACGTCGACAATGAAAGGTGAAAGGGAAACTCAGTTGTTGCTGCGTAGCTAATGTTGTTGTTAAAGTTAGAGGCGGATGTCTACTGTAGATTTCATGTGAAAATGAACGGCATCGTTTGTGTCCTGTTCTGACGTGGATGTTGGCAGTCGACTTCTCATAGTCATGTATAATGCCAAAGCGGGAAACCCGCCATTCTGTTACACATAGTCATGTATAATGCCAATGCGGAAACCTGCCATTCTGTTACACAGTCATGTATAATGCCAAAGCGGGAAACCCGCCATTCTGTTACACATAGTCATGTATAATGCCAAAGCGGGAAACCCGCCATTCTGTTACACATAGTCATGTATAATGCCAAAGCGGGAAACCCGCCATTCTGTTACACATAGTCATGTATAATGCCAAAGCGGGAAACTCGCCATTCTGTTACACATAGTCATGTATAATGCCAAAGCGGGAAACCCGCCATTCTGTTACACATAGTCATGTATAATGCCAAAGCGGGAAACCCGCCATTCTGTTACTCATAGTCATGTATAATGCCAAAGCGGGAAACCCGCCATTCTGTTACACATAGTCATGTATAATGCCAAAGCGGGAAACCCGCCATTCTGTTACTCATAGTCATGTATAATGCCAAAGCGGGAAACCCGCCATTCTGTTACACATAGTCATGTATAATGCCAAAGCGGGAAACCCGCCTTTCTGTTACTCATAGTCATGTATAATGCCAAAGCGGGAAACCCGCCATTCTGTTACACATAGTCATGTATAATGCCAAAGCGGGAAACCCGCCATTCTGTTACACATAGTCATGTATAATGCCAAAGCGGGAAACCCGCCATTCTGTTACACATAGTCATGTATAATGCCAAAGCGGGAAACCCGCCATTCTGTTACACATAGTCATGTATAATGCCAAAGCGGGAAACCCGCCATTCTGTTACACATAGTCATGTATAATGCCAAAGCGGGAAACCCGCCATTCTGTTACACATAGTCATGTATAATGCCAAAGCGGGAAACCCGCCATTCTGTTACACATAGTCATGTATAATGCCAAAGCGGGAAACCCGCCATTCTGTTACACATAGTCATGTATAATGCCAAAGCGGGAAACCCGCCATTCTGTTACACATAGTCATGTATAATGCCAAAGCGGGAAACCCGCCATTCTGTTACACATAGTCATGTACAATGCCAAAGCGGGAAACCCGCCATTCTGTTACACATAGTCATGTATAATGCCAAAGCGGGAAACCCGCCATTCTGTTACACATAGTCATGTATAATGCCAAAGCGGGAAACCCGCCATTCTGTTACACATAGTCATGTATAATGCCAAAGCGGGAAACCCGCCATTCTGTTACACATAGTCATGTATAATGCCAAAGCGGGAAACCCGCCATTCTGTTACACATAGTCATGTATAATGCCAAAGCGGGAAACCCGCCATTCTGTTACACATAGTCATGTATAATGCCAAAGCGGGAAACCCGCCATTCTGTTACACATAGTCATGTATAATGCCAAAGCGGGAAACCCGCCATTCTGTTACACATAGTCATGTATAATGCCAAAGCGGGAAACCCGCCATTCTGTTACACATAGTCATGTATAATGCCAAAGCGGGAAACCCGCCATTCTGTTACACATAGTCATGTATAATGCCAAAGCGGGAAACCCGCCATTCTGTTACACATAGTCATGTATAATGCCAAAGCGGGAAACCCGCCATTCTGTTACACATTGTCAAGTATAATGCCAAAGCGGGAAACCCGCCATTCTGTTACACATTGTCAAGTATAATGCCAAAGCGGGAAACCCGCCATTCTGTTACACATTGTCAAGTATAATGCCAAAGCGGGAAACCCGCCATTCTGTTACACATATCGGAGGGAACTATGAAAAACCAAGTTACACAGCCCCAGGTTCGATTCGTCCGAGAAGCAATACGTGCCCCCACCCCCCACCCCCACCCCCAACCCTAACCTTATTCCTGACTCTACCTCTGCTTTCCATCTTCCTTCTTACCTTAGCCATACTTCTGTCCCTCACCCTACTTCTAACCCTACTTCTAACCCTAACCTTAATGCCTGTGTGCCTGCACCCTGCGTGAACACTGCTTGTGAACACGGGGTTGTGCAGGGTTGATTGCCTCTGGTTGGTTCGGCAATCGAAGACAATACTTCTCTGTGTCCCTCTGGCAACTTCGGGCGTATGTTTCTCTTGTTTTCACCACCTGAGGTTCTTCTGTCAGTCTGTAGGATTTTCACACTTTCCTCTGTGCAATCGTTGTACAGATATTTGGAGCCTGTGATGTGGTAACGGTGTTGTGTGGATTTTATACTCGCCACACTTCGTTCTCCTACTCTTGCCTTTCCAAGGGTAGGACAGCTCATTGGTACAGAAAACCGTGCGACAAACATGCGACATCACCTTTCAAAGGGTAGGACAGCTCATTGGTACAGAAAACCGTGTGACAAACATGCAACATCACCTTACCGAGGACTGGAATGTGTTCGATCAAGGTCACAAACAATTTACTGACGATTCAGTAAACACCTTGTTTCCACCCGTTCCTGCTTTTTTGATGTTTTAAAAGAAAACTATTTTCCATATGATTCGTGGTAAACGTGGCTAGTGATAGACTTTGTTTTCATGTCTTTCATTGATGACTTGCCTTTAAATTGTTGTTTTCGCACTTTGAAATATATATAGTTCTGATATGGTTTTTTGGGCGTGTTTGCCTCCCTTTTATGGTCTCCGGGTCGGCTGGGTTTTAAAAGAAAGGCGACATGACCCGACGTCAAATAATGCGAGCCCATTTGTATCCAGCTTTCTTCTGATTGCCACCTCTGAGGTCTGTGATGGCTTGCAGTATGAAAGACCATGCTGGTCAGGACCACGTCGTCACATACACTTAGACGCACGCACGCACGCACGCACGCACGCACGCACGCACGCACGCACACACACACACACACACACACACATACATACATACATACATACATACATACATACATACATACATACATAACACTGAATGCCATCACAAACAAAATTTCTGTTCAGCATGAACAGTTATAACGTGTTTATTGATCTTGAACATGGAACCTTTACTGCATCTGTACATCCGACAACAATACAGCCAACAAAAAGCTACGTGACCAAACATCGCATCACTGACAATATCAACGTTGAGACACCGACAGCTGAATATTTATTTACAGTGTTTTAAGAAAACACTTCGTGTCCGCTTAAGCGATACATTGATGGAATTTATGACACAATCAATGAGGTAAATGTAACAACGCCAACATGTTCAATGGCATTAAGATGTTAGACAAGTTGAAAAGTTATGAAAACATTTTTAAAAAGATATAACTTTATCATTTGAAAAAAATGCGTTCACACAGTTTAAACAAAAATACCCAGTGATACTGCCCGGGGAATGTTCGTCTTTGTTTAGATTAGTTTAAAACAAGAGAATTAAACTCGGGGTTACTAGACTGCCAAACGCAGAGAACGAACTACAGAGAGAAGCATAGCGTTTCGACACTGGGGTTTTTGACACTTCCTCACTGAGCAACTCACCCCCTTTGGGCCACCAGGAGTTCTTTCAGTACCGATAACTCTCCCGCCTTCTGGAAATTCTGTGATAGTATCTTCCCCTTTTAGGTGGGTTTTTTTTCGACTCTGCCTTTCGTTTTTATTGTTGTCTTTCTAAACACAATTTATGGCATGCTGGCTTTGTCTTTCTAAACACAATTTATGGCATGCTGGCTTTGTCTTTCTAAACACAATTTATGGCATGCTGGCTTTGTCTTTCTAAACACAATTTATGGCATGCTGGCTTGTCTTTCTAAACACAATTTATGGCATGCTGGCTTTGTCTTTCTAAACACAATTTATGGCATGCTGGCTTTGTCTTTCTAAACACAATTTATGGCATGCTGGCTTTGTCTTTCTAAACACAATTTATGGCATGCTGGCTTTGTCTTTCTAAACACAATGTATGGCATGCTGGCTTTGTCTTTCTAAACACAATTTATGGCATGCTGGCTTTGTCTTTCTAAACACAATTTATGGCATGCTGGCTTTGTCTTTCTAAACACAATTTATGGCATGCTGGCTTGTCTTTCTAAACACAATTTATGGCATGCTGGCTTTGTCTTTCTAAACACAATTTATGGCATGCTGGCTTTGTCTTTCTAAACACAATTTATGGCATGCTGGCTTTGTCTTTCTAAACACAATTTTATGGCATGCTGGCTTTGTCTTTCTAAACACAATTTATGGCATGCTGGCTTGTCTTTCTAAACACAATTTATGGCATGCTGGCTTGTCTTTCTAAACACAATTTATGGCATGCTGGCTTGTCTTTCTAAACACAATTTATGGCATGCTGGCTTTGTCTTTCTAAACACAATTTATGGCATGCTGGCTTTGTCTTTCTAAACACAATTTATGGCATGCTGGCTTTGTCTTTCTAAACACAATTTATGGCATGCTGGCTTTGTCTTTCTAAACACAATTTATGGCATGCTGGCTTTGTCTTTCTAAACACAATTTATGGCATGCTGGCTTTGTCTTTCTAAACACAATTTATGGCATGCTGGCTTTGTCTTTCTAAACACAATTTATGGCATGCTGGCTTTGTCTTTCTAAACACAATGTATGGCATGCTGGCTTTTTATGGCATGCTGGCTTTTTTATGGCATGCTGGCTTTTTATGGCATGCTGGCTTTGTCTTTCTAAACACAATTTATGGCATGCTGGCTTGTCTTTCTAAACACAATTTATGGCATGCTGGCTTGTCTTTCTAAACACAATTTATGGCATGCTGGCTTGTCTTTCTAAACACAATTTATGGCATGCTGGCTTGTCTTTCTAAACACAATTTATGGCATGCTGGCTTGTCTTTCTAAACACAATTTATGGCATGCTGGCTTGTCTTTCTAAACACAATTTATGGCATGCTGGCTTGTCTTTCTAAACACAATTTATGGCATGCTGGCTTTGTCTTTCTAAACACAATTTATGGCATGCTGGCTTTGTCTTTCTAAACACAATTTATGGCATGCTGGCTTGTCTTTCTAAACACAATTTATGGCATGCTGGCTTTGTCTTTCTAAACACAATTTATGGCATGCTGGCTTTGTCTTTCTAAACACAATTTATGGCATGCTGGCTTTGTCTTTCTAAACACAATTTATGGCATGCTGGCTTTGTCTTTCTAAACACAATTTATGGCATGCTGGCTTTGTCTTTCTAAACACAATTTATGGCATGCTAGCTTGTCTTTCTAAACACAATTTATGGCATGCTGGCTTTGTCTTTCTAAACACAATTTATGGCATGCTGGCTTTGTCTTTCTAAACACAATTTATGGCATGCTGGCTTTGTCTTTCTAAACACAATTTATGGCATGCTGGCTTTGTCTTTCTAAACACAATTTATGGCATGCTGGCTTTGTCTTTCTAAACACAATTTATGGCATGCTGGCTTTGTCTTTCTAAACACAATTTATGGCATGCTGGCTTTGTCTTTCTAAACACAATTTATGGCATGCTGGCTTTGTCTTTCTAAACACAATTTATGGCATGCTGGCTTTGTCTTTCTAAACACAATTTTATGGCATGCTGGCTTTGTCTTTCTAAACACAATTTATGGCATGCTGGCTTTGTCTTTCTAAACACAATTTATGGCATGCTGGCTTTGTCTTTCTAAACACAATTTATGGCATGCTGGCTTGTCTTTCTAAACACAATTTATGGCATGCTGGCTTGTCTTTCTAAACACAATTTATGGCATGCTGGCTTGTCTTTCTAAACACAATTTATGGCATGCTGGCTTTGTCTTTCTAAACACAATTTATGGCATGCTGGCTTGTCTTTCTAAACACAATTTATGGCATGCTGGCTTGTCTTTCTAAACACAATTTATGGCATGCTGGTTTTGTCTTTCTAAACACAATTTATGGCATGCTGGCTTGTCTTTCTAAACACAATTTATGGCATGCTGGCTTGTCTTTCTAAACACAATTTATGGCATGCTGGCTTTGTCTTTCTAAACACAATTTATGGCATGCTGGCTTTGTCTTTCTAAACACAATTTATGGCATGCTGGCTTGTCTTTCTAAACACAATTTATGGCATGCTGGCTTGTCTTTCTAAACACAATTTATGGCATGCTGGCTTTGTCTTTCTAAACACAATTTATGGCATGCTGGCTTTGTCTTTCTAAACACAATTTATGGCATGCTGGCTTGTCTTTCTAAACACAATTTATGGCATGCTGGCTTTGTCTTTCTAAACACAATTTATGGCATGCTGGCTTTGTCTTTCTAAACACAATTTATGGCATGCTGGCTTTGTCTTTCTAAACACAATTTATGGCATGCTGCTTGTCTTTCTAAACACAATTTATGGCATGCTGGCTTGTCTTTCTAAACACAATTTATGGCATGCTGGCTTTGTCTTTCTAAACACAATTTACGGCATGCTGGCTTTGTCTTTCTAAACACAATTTATGGCATGCTGGCTTGTCTTTCTAAACACAATTTATGGCATGCTGGCTTGTCTTTCTAAACACAATTTATGGCATGCTGGCTTGTCTTTCTAAACACAATTTATGGCATGCTGGCTTGTCTTTCTAAACACAATTTATGGCATGCTGGCTTGTCTTTCTAAACACAATTTATGGCATGCTGGCTTGTCTTTCTAAACACAATTTATGGCATGCTGGCTTTGTCTTTCTAAACACAATTTATGGCATGCTGGCTTGTCTTTCTAAACACAATTTATGGCATGCTGGCTTGTCTTTCTAAACACAATTTATGGCATGCTGGCTTTGTCTTTCTAAACACAATTTATGGCATGCTGGCTTTGTCTTTCTAAACACAATTTATGGCATGCTGGCTTTGTCTTTCTAAACACAATTTATGGCATGCTGGCTTTGTCTTTCTAAACACAAATTTATGGCATGCTGGCTTTGTCTTTCTAAACACAATTTATGGCATGCTGGCTTTGTCTTTCTAAACACAATTTATGGCATGCTGGCTTGTCTTTCTAAACACAATTTATGGCATGCTGGCTTGTCTTTCTAAACACAATTTATGGCATGCTGGCTTGTCTTTCTAAACACAATTTATGGCATGCTGGCTTTGTCTTTCTAAACACAATTTATGGCATGCTGGCTTGTCTTTCTAAACACAATTTATGGCATGCTGGCTTGTCTTTCTAAACACAATTTATGGCATGCTGGCTTGTCTTTCTAAACACAATTTATGGCATGCTGGCTTTGTCTTTCTAAACACAATTTATGGCATGCTGGCTTTGTCTTTCTAAACACAATTTATTGGCATGCTGGCTTGTCTTTCTAAACACAATTTTATGGCATGCTGGCTTGTCTTTTTAAACACAATTTATGGCATGCTGGCTTGTCTTTCTAAACACAATTTATGGCATGCTGGCTTTGTCTTTCTAAACACAATTTATGGCATGCTGGCTTTGTCTTTCTAAACACAATTTATGGCATGCTGGCTTGTCTTTCTAAACACAATTTATGGCATGCTGGCTTGTCTTTCTAAACACAATTTATGGCATGCTGGCTTTGTCTTTCTAAACACAATTTATGGCATGCTGGCTTTGTCTTTCTAAACACAATTTATGGCATGCTGGCTTTGTCTTTCTAAACACAATTTATGGCATGCTGGCTTTGTCTTTCTAAACACAATTTATGGCATGCTGGCTTTGTCTTTCTAAACACAATTTATGGCATGCTGGCTTTGTCTTTCTAAACACAATTTATGGCATGCTGGCTTTGTCTTTCTAAACACAATTTATGCATGCTGGCTTGTCTTTCTAAACACAATTTATGGCATGCTGGCTTGTCTTTCTAAACACAATTTATGGCATGCTGGCTTTGTCTTTCTAAACACAATTTATGGCATGCTGCTTTGTCTTTCTAAACACAATTTATGGCATGCTGGCTTTGTCTTTCTAAACACAATTTATGGCATGCTGGCTTTGTCTTTCTAAACACAATTTATGGCATGCTGGCTTTGTCTTTCTAAACACAATTTATGGCATGCTGGCTTTGTCTTTCTAAACACAATTTATGGCATGCTGGCTTTGTCTTTCTAAACACAATTTATGGCATGCTGGCTTGTCTTTCTAAACACAATTTATGGCATGCTGGCTTTGTCTTTCTAAACACAATTTATGGCATGCTGGCTTGTCTTTCTAAACACAATTTATGGCATGCTGGCTTGTCTTTCTAAACACAATTTATGGCATGCTGGCTTGTCTTTCTAAACACAATTTATGGCATGCTGGCTTGTCTTTCTAAACACAATTTATGGCATGCTGGCTTGTCTTTCTAAACACAATTTATGGCATGCTGGCTTTGTCTTTCTAAACACAATTTATGGCATGCTGGCTTTGTCTTTCTAAACACAAATTTATGGCATGCTGGCTTGTCTTTCTAAACACAATTTATGGCAGCTGGCTTGTCTTTCTAAACACAATTTATGGCATGCTGGCTTGTCTTTCTAAACACAATTTATGGCATGCTGGCTTTTTCTTTTAAATTTGTTTGTGAAAATTGTACTGACTATCCAAAGTGGACACTTTTCATCCATTCCGCGGGGCCTTTTAGTCAATACAGCCGTTTTGCAGAGTTGTTTGTTGTATGTCGCTATTTTTCAGTTAATTCTATTTAACCTTTTTTGAAAATTAGGAGTAGAAAAATGAACTGGAAGACCTGACACTATCAGCGCTCTTGGCATAAAGACGTTTAAAGTTTAGCTACCACATCACAGCTTTGTGTGTGTGTGTGTGTGTGTGTGTGTGTGTGTCTCTTGTTGATCACATTTGTCTTCATTGTTTAATTTTTCCAGCCTTAACGTTGT
>CM031598.1:9069271-9071771 GCA_018398815.1 Conus ventricosus
ATTGTTTTGACCATCTGCAAACTGGCGGTAAGACAAAACCGTTCCAAAAAAACCCTTTCAAATCTGCGTGTATCCCCTACAATCGTTTTACCAATTGTAGCCCTTTTGAAAATGTAAAACGAAATTGCCATTGGTGACGTCCATTTTTTTCAGGCTCGCTGTTTGAAACACAGTTGTAATTACGTCTACTCCGAGTTGGGGTCATGACGTCAACTTTATTTTCGCAATTCTAACAGGAAACTTTAAAGTTGTTTGGGATAAACATTTTTTTTTGGGGCTTTTTGTTTCCCAAAAGGGAGCCAGTGTCATCTTAAATTTAAAAACCCCCCGTAATCTCTTTTTTTTTTTTTTTTCTTTTCTCTTCTTGGTGTTGTGTGTTGTGTGTGGGTGGGGGTTTGTGTGGGTGTGTGTGTTTGGGGCGTGCGCGCTTGTTTTGTGTAAATGGGTTGGTTTGTGTGTGTGTGTTGTGTGTGTTGTTGTTGTTTTGTGTGTGCGTGCGTGCGTGCGTCGTGCGCGCCGCGCGTGCGGGGCGCGCGTGTTTATTTCCTGGCACAGAATGGGGGGAGGGCATCAAGGTATGCCCGGTTGGGGACTCTTTGGGTGCACCCAAAAAGGGAAACGTTAAGACCTTGCTTTTAAGGGTTTTGAGATTTAGAGATGAAGCAATTATTGTTTTTAGATTTGTTTTTATTGTTGGGAAAATGATTCTCTCATTTTTTTTTCATTTACCTCTAGGTCAAGCCCCGGGGGTTCCAAGCCCCACTATTAAAACAAAGGAAGGGACTATTTGGCGCTTTCAGCGGGGCAAAGATAGGACCAGGGGTGAGTGCAAAAGGCCCGAAAAATTTCCGCCAACTAGGGGGAAGGTCTGTATTTTAATCTTTTTGTGATTTCTTTGAAGAACACACCACACCCCTTCCACCTCCCCCCCCCACCCCCAAAAAAGAGATAAATTGGGGGGGGAGTTTTTCTTTGCAATTATCAGTTTTTTAAATTTAAAAGCTGCTAATGAAAGAAAGGTCTCAAAACGCTTATTGGGGTTATGTGGTTTTAGTGCAAAATTTGATTTTGCCTGTGCTTACCTCCCCCCCCCCCCCCCCCCCCCCAGCCCCCCAAAATTTACCCCTTCCTTCCCATCCTCGCCCACCCCCTTCCTATTTTGTGCGACTTGCGTCCCTAGCGTTGAGAGGACGTTTCTCCCATCTTTCTCCCCCCCCCCCCCCCACCCCAACCCCCCTTCCTATCCATCCTCTTCAGTGACTTTCTGACTCGCCTTTTTAGACTACTATGTGCCCCCTTGGGGTTGTTGTTTGTTGTTGTTGTTTTTGTTTTGGGGGTTTGTTTTGTTGTTGTTTTAACTATTCTTAAAAAAAAAAGAAGAAGAAAAAAGAGGAAAGGGGCAGAAGAAGAAAAAGAAAAAAGAAGAAAAAAAAGAAAAAACAAAACAACAACAACAAAAACAAAAACAACAACAACAACAAACAACAAGAAAAACAAGAACAAAACAAGAAGAAGAAGAACAAAGGTCAAAAAACAAAAAGAAGAACGAGAAGAAAAGAACAAAAAAAAAAGAACAGAAGAAAAAACGAGAAGAAGAAAAACAAAAAGAACGAACAAGAAAAAGAAACCCCAAAAAAACCAAGCATGGGTTTTACTCGCCACATACCATTTTCTTAAAACGTGACTGCGATTTTTTCAATAGCCATCGTTATCAACAATGGGGAAAGAACTTTGATGTTCACTTCTATGTTATGTTTAAATTAGCAATTATCTAACCGGATAGGCTTGCCCCCGAACAACGATGTAACGAGACAAAATAAACGAAATGTATGCCTGTAACATGCTCGACGCCCGACACCGCACTCAAATGAAGGGGGGGGGGGGGGGGGGGGGGGGGGGGGGAGGGGGGGGGGGGGGGGGGGGGGGGGGGGGGGGGGGCATGCACCACCATTTGTGTGGAAGGACAGTCCAGAGAAGGGTCAATTACTTTTAATCATAAATCTTCTCACACACACACACACACACACACACACGTATTGGTCCGTTCATCTATTCGTTTTTTATACGTCATTATCTATATGTAGTTATTTGTCATTCATTTGATGTTATCAGTCCCGAACGCGGTGTACAATCAGAACGTTGACGATTTCTGTTCTGTTTCTTGTTTACTTCTTTTTTGTTGTTCTTGTTGAAAATCTTCAGAACTTCTTCAAAGAGAGTTTTTATTCGTGAAAAACCTCAGCAGTCAAGTCATTGTTATTCTTTCAATCATAATTGCTGTTAAAAAAAAAACCCGTATTGTGTGTGTGTGTGGTGGGGGGGGGGGGAGGGGGGGGAGGGGGGTATGGACAGACTGGAAGGAAATTACACGAAATGAAATTGAATCTGAGAGAGCGTTGAAATCAGCAAGCACATGAAAAAAAAGCCGGTGTATTTGAATACCCAACCTTCCACACCTGAAGATCATATGCGCTGACACTGTCATGTCAATTGCCATACA
>CM031598.1:9081771-9084271 GCA_018398815.1 Conus ventricosus
TCATTAAACATAAACGCTGATAATTTTAAACCATGTTAAATTAGTTCATAAACTATACCGCTGATAATTTTACCATGTTGAATTAGTTCATAAACTATACCGCTGATAATTTTACCATGTTGAATTAGTTCATAAAACTATACCGCTGATAAATTTTACCATGTTGAATTAGTTCATAAAACTATACCGCTGATAATTTTACCATGTTGAATTAGTTCATAAACTATACCGCTGAAAAATTTTACCATGTTGAATTAGTTCATAAACTATACCGCTGATAATTTTACAATGTTGAATTAGTTCATGACGACGATGTCTTTCTTTCAACTGCGCATTGCTTAAAGCCAGACTCCACGCGGAGTTTGTTGTGGCTTGTTCTTACTGTGCCAACCATACATAAATTTCAAAAGGAATCTGAAGTAAAACCGCAAGTTAACGTGACAAACAAATTACAAGAGAAACTGCGGGACAGTTTGTCCCTGTTAACTGGCGGATTTACTTTAAATTGCTTTTAAAATTTTTTTTCGATTTGTGCCTGCAGTTACCTTACTTGGAAACCAACTCAATGTAGTCCTGAAGGGGTCCAGTCAACTCAATGTAGTCCTGAAGGGATCCAGTCAACTCAATGTAGTCCTGAAGGGATCCAGTCGTATATTGCTCCCAATCATGTACTAGTTTGCTGGTGCAGTTTTCCCAAAAAGGATCCAACAAGTCCAAAAAATGGCGCAGTCAGTGATTTGTACATCATTTCACGCGAACTACAACTGAGTCAGTATTCAAAAGAGCGGAGTCAAGCTACAAGAACACGGCACTTTAATATTGTTGACTGGATTTGAAAATCCCATTTACAGCTGTTTCAAGCCATGACTTAAGGTGTTTGACAGATTCTACGTCATGAATTACGACGGCTTTAAATCTTCACAGAAGTGTTTGCGGCATTACTCGATCCAAAAAAAAAAAAAAATCTCAGGTAGCGCTCGTGTGTTTCATTCCTTTATTTTGAAAGAGGGACACATGTTGTACTCATACCCCCGACCACTGGATCGATATTGCGGTCTTTGAGGAGAAGAAAATACTGATGGCAAAAGTACAAACAGAAAGTTTAACTACAGAGCTTTCACCGCAAAACAATAACACATTTTGGGATAGGTGGTGTGGTGGTGGTGTGGTTGCAGTCGTTGTGTTGTCCTCGTCGTCGTCGTTGTTGTTATTGTTGTCATCTTTCTTGTGCTGTCGTGTTGTCGTTCGTTGTCGTGGTGGTGGTGTGGGGTGTGTGGTAATGGGGGTTGTTGCTCGCTCTCACAGTCCCCACTGCCCACCTTGGTGGTGAAGTTGACGAAAAATGGGTGGTCATCTGCAGATGATGGAGGTGTGCGCAGCTGGAGGAGGCTTGCTCCATGTCCCCTGGACGTCCTCGTCACCTGCAGGGTGCTGAACACGCGAACTCGCCGCTCTTCAGGAGCAGCGCCCTCCTCGTCCGTATTTCGAAGGACACTTTGAAATCTGTGAGGTTCACAACTCACACACACAGACACAAAGCGAAGGACACTTTGAAACTCGGTGAGGTTCACACACACACACACACAAAGCGAAGCACTTTGAAACTCTGTGAGGTTCACACACCACACACACAACTGAAGGACACTTTGAAAC
The DNA here is from genome assembly GCA_018398815.1 of Conus ventricosus. NCBI lineage: Eukaryota > Metazoa > Mollusca > Gastropoda > Neogastropoda > Conidae > Conus > Conus ventricosus. The sequence goes on from CM031598.1 coordinate 9,083,425, forward strand.
TCTGTGAGGTTCACACACACACACACAGACACAAAGCGAAGACACTTTGAAGCTCGGTGAGGTTCACACACAACACACAGACACAAAGCGAAGGATACTTTGAAACTCTGTGAGGTTCACACATACACAGACACAAAGCGAAGGACACTTTGAAACTCGTTAAGGTTCTCACACACACACACACCACAACACACACACACACCACACAACACACACACACAAGCGAAGGACCCTTTGAAACTCTGTGAGGTTCAACACATACACAGACACAAAGCGAAGGACACTTTGAAACTCTGTGAGTTCACACCACACACACACAGAGACACAAAGCGAAGGACACTTTGAAACTCTGTGAGGTTCACACATACACAGACACAAAGCGAAGGACACTTTGAAACTCTGTGAGGTCACACACACACAACCACAGACACAAAGCGAAGGACACTTTGAAACTCTGTGAGGTTCACACACACACAGACACAAAGCGAAGGACATTTTGAAACTCGGTGAGGTTCACACACACACACAACACACACACACACACACACACACACACACACACACACACACACACACACACACACAAAGCGAAGGACACTTTAAAACTCTGTGAGGTTCACACACACAGACACAAAGCGAAGGACACTTTGAAACTCTGTGAGGTATCCACACACACACACACACAACAACACACACACACACACACACCACACACACACAAAGCGAAGGACACTTTGAAATTCTGCGAGTTCACACACAGACACAAAGCGAAGGACACTTTGAAACTCTGTGAGGTTCACACACACACACACACACAGACACAAAGCGAAGGACACTTTGAAACTCT
>CM031598.1:9091771-9094788 GCA_018398815.1 Conus ventricosus
TATTCGGTCATCAGATTGTCTTCCCTTTACTTAGGGGCCACAGAGACACTGACTTTTGATTTGATGGCATGACATCTGCGTATATACATACTCACATAGATAGGTAGAAAGATAGACAGACAGATAGATACATGCATACAAACATACATACATACAAACATACCATACATACATACATACTTACATCCAAATACACACATCCATAGATAGATAGATAGACGATAATACATGCAAATATACATACGTACATACATTCATACAAACATAAGTAGTAGGGTGGAGGGAGGTCTCACGCCTCAAGCAGGGGGGAGGCAATGGAGGGAAACTAGACAAAGCCTTAGGGACGATCACCATGACCAAGGACGCTCGTGAATAAAATCGCACGATCCATATGAGTCCCCTAATGAAAGACCCTACGGCGATTTGCCTTACGCTGATACAATCAGAAACAAAAAAAATGACAGACTGGTTTAAGCGACTTCCTTTTTTTTTTGGATTAGACCGAATTCATAAGGTCCACAACACATGAAAAAAAAAAAAAACAGTCAACTCCCTTGAAAGGCCGATCATGTACCGCTAACCCTTACTACCGAGCATGAATGACTCTTTTAGACCGTGCATTAATAGTTTTGAAGAATAATAATTGGGATTAAGTAAGTGTTTTCTTTGTAAATTATTTATTTCTAGGTTTAACGTAGTAGATGGTTACTTGTCAAATGGGATCCAGGTGGAAACATCCATTTACCTGGTTATTGCTGGTCCTACAGGACGTGGTAAACAGTATGGGTCACGCAGTTTTTGAACTTTATAAAGGACATGACACCAACCCTGAGGAGGTGTTTGTTCTATGGCGAAATGGCAACCTACCTACTCTCGTTACCAGCAGTGACCTTTAATGAAGGATTACCAAACGTAGACATAACTGAATGGTCGTTAAGAACGCGTCTCGTGATTACTGGAGTGACCTAATGAGTGAACTGACGACCGAGTAAACCAAGTTGTTACTAAGGTAGTCATCATCGAGACAAGAGTGTCATGAAATATTGTTCAAAATGTTTGGGAGAACAAAGAAAAAAAGGGGGCAAAAAGCGTACCATCGATTTAAATAGTCACTACCTGTGGTATTAAAAAATCCCCGTGATGCTTCCCAATTACGCATCTAGGCAAGCAATGTAACCCATTGCCAACTAATAATACGTTCAGGAGCCTTTAAAGAACCCACCTCCCAACCTGATGGTTGTTTGGTTGTTTTGTTTTTGTTTAGGCCGCTCCCAAGGGTGACATCACATATGAAAAAGTCTGTCACTCCTTTGAAAGGCCCAACAGTACCTACTGAACCGATACTAGCTGAGCATGACTGACTCCTTAACAGGTTCTTTAAAATAGTTAAAGAATGGAGATTTGGGGTTAGTAGTTGTCTTGTATGTTGTTTTGTTTTGTTTAAGCCGGCTCCCCAGGGACACAAACACATGCTGAAAAAAGCATCGCTCCCCTTGAAAGTCCCGAACTTTACCGCACTACATCCTTACCAGCTGAATCCTCGACATTGCTCTTAATGCACCTTAGTGGCGAATGTTTATGCAGGGGATGCTCGGTGATTGCATCGCCGATATTCGATACGTCACTATTAAGAACCCTAAGGTGATTAAAACGCATGCACGGTAATTTACATGCCTATCTGTCACCTTATAAAAAAGCTGAATGTTTTTTTAAATCATCGACATGTAAAATCGAATCTGGAAGGCTATATCAACCGTGTCAAAAAAGAAAAATCATGTTTGCCATCAGAGCATCGTGATAATAGTGGAAAGGACATGTTTTCCCCCGCCCACTGATCGTTTAAGTTTATAAAGGGATACGTAAAACAAGAAGTAATTTTAATTAGTAGCTAACAGAACGAAGGCCCACCGGAAACCCACGAGGGGGGGGGGATGTTTCCCAAAAAATAAGGGATTAAAAACAACCCTTGATAAAGGGGAAAAAAAAACGACTATTAGAACAGTCACAGACCACAATCACGTTGGCGCTTCACACAGAAAAAAAGCTACACTTGACTGGGAAACCACAAGTGTACTAAACGGAAAACTGCTGTGCATAGAGGTCTACGATTGGTCCAACCTGAAAAAAATGAGTGCCAGACGAAACCGTATCCCTTCAAAAGTTGAAAATTGTCTGTGGAAAATTTGTCCCAAAAACTCAATAAAACTGAAAAATTTTTTAACTTGGCTATTGGAGACGAAAAAACCCATTTTGGGTCGGGGGTGCCAGTTGTCTTGTTTTTGCTCATTTTTTACTTTACAAACCCCCCCTAGTTAGTGACGAGTTTTTGGGGGCTTGATGTGCATGAGTTAGCAGTTACATTTCAAATCTTAAAGGTGGGGGTTTCGGCTGTGTCAAGGGGGCGCAATCGCTTTTAAAATTTTGGTGTTAGGTTGGGGGCTTCACCCCCGCAAGGGGCATTTCCCACAATGGCAAGGGAAACAACCCTCTCGGGTCTTATTTTCTTTTGAAGGGTAACAAACCTTACCACTTGACACTTTTTTCCCCTCATTTGGGGGGACGATCAAAAAATTAAATAAGGGAGGCGAGGGGGTTTTCACCCCCGTTTGTACGCCCCAAAAACGATAACCGTTTTTTCCCCCTTATCCTTTGGGGGTCGGGGGGGATTGCCACAAAAACGATACCTTTTTTTTTTTCTCCCCCCATCAATTAGGGTGGTCCGTTTAAGGGGTTTTATATTTCCCAATAACAAATTCCCATGTTCCTGGTTTTGCGGGTCAAACGAGGTCGAGACAGAGACAGAAAATAACTAAACACAAAGACGACAGAGGCAGAGAACGACAGACAAAAAAAAAGGAGCGAAGAAGAAGTAATAGAAGAAAAAAGGAGAATCATTTCTGATTTACTGTATTAAGAATTATTTGCATTTTTTAAATCGAAAAAAAAAAATTTGGGAAAGAGAGGGGTTTTTAAGGTTAAAAAAAAAAAACCCGCCAATTTGGGGCCCCCCAAAAAGG
>CM031598.1:9094888-9132388 GCA_018398815.1 Conus ventricosus
AAAATTTTAAACCCCTTTTTCCCCCTCACCTTTTTTTTGCCCCACCCCCCGCGGCACCACACAAAGCTTTCACAAAAATTTCAAACATAAACAATGTTATGACAGTTTTGAGTAATTTTTCCCCATAAGTCTTAAAACTTTTTGATTCTAATTCATTTTTAAACAAGGTCATTTTCATCAATCCATACAATCTTTTCTTCATTACTCTGGGTACTGACTTGTTTTTTTTGGTTTCTTTAAAACCATTCTTCCATTTCATTTCTACGGGCAAGTCCCAAGAAAAAATCTGCCCCCAATTTCATATTGCGGATTCCTTCAGCTCAAAGAGACCAAAAAAAATCAATTACACTCCCAACCCATTTGGGGAAAAAAAATGAATTCCCCTTTTTTGTCTCAACACAACAACCATTCAATATAACATTCAAACAAATAACACAAATCTAAAAATGATTCCCAAAACTGTTAATCGATTGGTCTTTTGAAAAAACGATTTTATGAAATTCAAAATCATCATCACATCACGTTACATCCCATCACATTTTCATCGCTCCACCCCCGGTTAAAAGTGCCTGATAAATAAGAAATTTTTTCCCCTCCTTTGGGTTGTTTGCACCGTTCTTGCTTGAGGTCTCCACATATCATGAGGAAACAGTCATCGCGTATTACCATAGAAAGGACGGGACTTCTCACCCCCCAAAACCCGGAGCAGCCCCCGGGAGCAGCCCATGACGAAGCGCCTTGGAAATCACATGATCGGGGATGCTCGGTAAAAAATCGATCGACCTGTGACGCCCCTATTCATAGCCCCCAGGGGCGTTTGCATACGGGGGGTGCAATCAGCTGTAAAGAAAAATTGAAAACAACCAAACAAATGACAATTTTTTAAGCAAATCGTGTTGGGTTAGGGCGTCTCTAAAGGGTACATCACATGATGAAAAAACAGCATTTCCCTTTAAAGGCCCAAACTGTACCTATTGAACCCATACTCTGAGCATGATTGACTCAAAAAAAACCGGTTTATTACCAGTTAAAGAATGAGATTTGGGGGGTTAATAGGTGTTTTGTTTTTTTTTATTTTTTTTTTAAACACCGTCTTCCAAGGGTGACAACACAAAAACAAAAAAAAAAAACACGGCTCATTAAAACTGTACGGGCTAAACCAAAATAGCTGATCATCATGATTTTTCACAGTGCTTTAAAACCCCTCGGGGCAAATCACATGACAGAGCAGGGGCCGTGATACATCGAACACGATGTGAGGCCCCTATGAAAAGACCCCTACGGGCGATGACGGGGTTTGCTTTTTGAGGTGCAATAAATTTTAAAAAATAAAGAAAAAAAACAGACTTTTTTTTTTTTTTTAGGTTTTCCCCCCAAGGGCGACAACCCCCTATGAAAAAAAAGGCATCATCCCTGAAAGGCCCGAAGTGTACCTGCTCACCTTTCCCCGCTCATCATGACGCCCCTTTTAGACGGGTTCTTTAAATATTTAAAAGAATGAGATTTGGGGTTAGTATGTCTTTGTTTTTTTTTTTGTTTTTTTTTTTTTTTAACCTCTCCCAAGGGACACAAACACATCTGAAAAAAAGCACAGTCCCTTAAAGGGTCCGAATTTTTACCCCCACAACCATTACCAGATATCATGACTGACTCCGAATTGCTTTAATGCCCTTAGGGGCGAATAAAAGACACAAGGTGGGGGGAATGCATCGTGAATCGATTTGCTCGTTAAGAAACACCTTAAGGGCGAGAAAGCACATGCACGTTAATTTATACTCTTTTGCAATTATGAAAAAACTGAATGTTTTTTTTAAAAACCATCAAACTTAAAATCAATCAGGAAGGCATATCTACGTGTAAAAAAAGAAAAAAATCATTTGCATCAAGCATGGGATTTTAGTGTAAATGACTTTTTTTCCCCCCGCCGCTGATCTTTAAAGAAATAAAACGGACTAAGTCAAAGAAAAAATAAGTCTAACAAAATCATCCGACGAATGAAGGACCACCCAGAAACACCACGGGGAGGGGGGGAAAACGGTTCCCAAAAAATTAATGGTTAAACAGCCCACTCTGTACAAAAAAAAAAAAACGACTTTTAGAACCCTCAAGCCCACAATCACGTGGAATCTATCATACAGAAAAAAAAAAGCAACATTTGACTGGGAAAACCACAAGGTACTCAAGGGAAAACTCTGTGCAGGGAGGTCGTAAGACTTGACCAACCTTCAACGACTGAGTGCCATAAAAACAGCGAACCCGTACCCAACTCCAAAAGTTGAAAATCATCTTCGACAAATTTGTCCAAACAACAAAAAAAAAACTACAACATTCGCAACTTGGCATTTTGGTAACGAAATAACCAGTCGGATCGGGGTGCCCAGTTGATTTTTTTTTTTTTTTGTGCCATCTATTTTTACAAACACCGCCCCCTGCTCATAATTTTTTTAAAACCGACCTTCAATGACGTTTTTTGGGGGGCTTGAGTGCATGAGTTAGCGTTGACTCATACAAATAAATATATGGGGTTTTTTAGCTGTGTCAAGGGACCCGCAATCCCGAAGTTAGGGGTGTTGGTTTTTTTCCCCCCCCCCCCCCCCCCCCTTTTTTTTTTTTTTTTTCTTTCCTTTTACCGAAAGTGTAACAAACCTTAGCCTACGTTAAAATTTTTTTCCTTCTTTACGGGGGACCGATCAATAAATAAAAAAAAGGGAGGTTAAGGGGTTTGTACCTACGTTTAAAAAACCGCCTCATACAACGAAAACACATGGTTTTTTTTCATCCCTTTGGGGCTAGGGGGGCGCATGCTACAAAAACGATGAACATTTTTTTCTTCCCCATTAACTAGGAGTGGTTCTTTAAAAAGCTCACATATTGCACCATTTTAAAAATTTTCACCAGTGTTCACGGCTTGTGCGGGTTTAAAACGGGAACGTGATCGAGACAGAAAAATACACTAAACCAGACAGACAAGACACAGAAACAGAGACACAGACAGATATAAAAAGGGGGAAGAAAAAAGAACACAATGCACCCTGTGTTAAGAATTAATTGTTTTTTTTCGAAATCGAACAAAAGATTTTATATCTAACATCAAATTCCTAGGCAGGGGGCGTATATAAGAGCCCTCTTGTTGCCCCTTGCAAATGTGCTTTGGTTTTTAATGTGTAGGGTCAGGAAATAAAGCAGTTATAAAAAACATAAAATTTTAAAATCTTCATGAAAATTTCAGGGTTTTTTTTTTTAAAGCTCCTTTTCCCCCAAATAATGATAACCTCGGGCCCCTGACCTTTTTAATAAACAACAAAAGAAAGCTTACCAAAGTTTTTTTATCAAATTATAATTCAGCAACAGACTTTTGCAGAAATAACAGTTCAACATGGGTCTTTCATGCTTTGCTCCTTGGAAATTTAAAAAATTCAGAAACTTTTACCTTCATTTCACATTTTTATTGTGGGGTTTTTATAAAGGGTTGCCTTACCCGAGAGATACGACATTTAATGTGATTTTTCCATCACGAAAATGGTCTCTTATCACCGAACAGTCGTTTGGGAGTTTTACTTCTAAAAACACTTTTTAAAACGCTCGTTTTTTTTTTGAGAATCAAAACAGATTTGTAGTTTTTGAGTAGGGGGTTTAAAAAAAACGGTACTACCTAACATGATAAAATGAGGAATTCCGAATACTTTGGGAAAACTATTTCAGAAAAGGGGCGAGTATATTACACGGGTTAATGTCAAAAACTGGAGCTTTTGAACGTGTGTGTCACTTGTTGGGTCCTTTGTAAACGCAAGGAACCGGATTGTCGTAAATTTTTCCCTTGGGGGTTTTTTAAAAACCCGGAGTCAGTCATAAATTTTTTTTTGTTAGGCGCTGGACCATTCATTACTGGAGTATATACCGCTACGCAGAAGACAAGGGGGGGTTAAACCTTATAGAGGGGGTCAGGGTTTTATGATGGTATGTTTTTCCCGGGAGGTACAAACTTTAAAGAGATGGGTTGACTACATAGATGATTCCTTACCCGTGGCGTACAACCTTAGAGAATGTTTTGCGGGATGGTTTTAATCGAGGAAAACTTTTTTTTTTTTTTTTTTGGTAACAGATTGGAGACTAAAAAACTTACGCTGGGGGCTGTCACGCTCTTTCCAGAAAAATATAACTGCAAAAGACTGTGAAAATCTGACATATTTTGACCACTCATATTTTGCAACGTTTGCCATGAAAATGTCGTAAAAAAAGGAAAATTTCGATTTACATTTTAAATTTCTCCGACAACAAACGGCTGCGAGATGGGGAAAAAAAAAACATAAAGAAAGATTGAAAAAAGGAAAACGGAGAGAAGAAAAGAGCGGGAAAAAAAAAAGGAAAATTTTATCTCGCTGTGGGAAAAACAAAAGACGACGAATAGATCTAGGGTGGGGGGTGATTTAAATAAAGAGATTTTGCTCCCAAACCGGGCAGATTTAACCCCGACGTTGGAGCCCCTTCGCTCCATTCTTTTGGGGGAAACATGAACGCATTTTTAAACATCCGCGGGACCCTCAGGGAAGCCGCACGGGGAACGACCGTCTAAAAACGCAAAGCAAACGTTTTAAAAATCATCCTCACCCACACAGAGCAACGATGACTATCGTTTTCTTTCATGCTCCAAAACAACGTCGATTCGGGACACTCCTCGTCCGATCAAAACGAAAAATATGAGGGTTCCGGAAGACATTAACGACCAGGATGTCGGGGGAACACCCCAACACCCAAAACATCCCGCTCAAAGTAGAGGGTCCTTTCCATCGCCTCAACCACTTCTGTATAAAATCCTTCCCCCGGGACTACCCCACTGGCTGCTGCGATCGCCCCTCCATCTGATTTCCTCCACCAAAAAGGGCATCTCTCACTGTAAAGGACGAAAACCACTCTTTTTTTTTGACACCGACAACCGGGGGTTTGGTTTTCTTCGGTCCCCTCGCTTCTCGAAGAACGCGCTTAAAGTTTCAAACACCTACCCAATTCCCTTTTTGAAAACATGGATGAGAACAGGGGTCAAGAAAAAAAGAAGGGGATTTCCGGGGCACGACGCCCCCCGATCGGGAAAAGGGCAAAAACATTTTTTGGGTCAATTTGGATGTTTTCCAGTTTGACGGCTTGCCTGGTTCCTTTTTCGACGGGCGAAAACGCACACTCCCCCCCAAAACATGAGGATCCTCGTTAAAAGAATCTTTTTGCTACATCGTGGACCGGGATCAGACCGTCCTTCCATGTCCAGCACCACAAGGGAGGTTAGACGAATCCCCGACTAACTAAAAGAAGAAAAAAGGTTTTTACTCGATTTATTCTAAATCAAAAGGGGTTTGGTGCTGCCTCCATCCTTGGGCCCCCTCCTTTTGATTGGGAAAAAAGGAAAAGGGGCGTTCCTGCGTTTTTGGTAGGTTACTAGCCCTTTTCTGTCTATACAGAAATCTTATCATCCTCCTCACTGCCCTCGACGGGACTCCTTTGCCCAAAACTATTGGGGCTTTTGCTGAACCCCTTACAGCTAAATTTGTCAGAACCCCTCTGAAAAAAACGGGGTGTTTTTGAGCAAAAGCCAGGGTGCCGTTACCCCTTGTACTAAATTTTGAAAAGACGAGAGTTCTTTTGCCCAATTTTTTTGTCGTTCCAAGCACAGGAAAGGGGCCCAATCCGTCCGAGTTTGCAGAAACGAAGGGGTCTTGGTGACGTCACAAGTTTTAAAAGGGGAACCATTTTGTAGTCTCTGAGAACGGGCGTTTCAGTCTGTTGAACAGCTCTCTCCAACCCGTCTCCACTCAGGGCCATGAACATGGATCAGATCCATTTTCCCCGGAGTTAAAAAAAGGGGGCGGGACGACCTGTCGACACAGGCAAATAAAACTCAACCCCCTGGGTTTGGCGTACTGATAAGAAAAAGCCGATTTTTTTGGGCAGATGCCTCGAACTTACCTTACTCGCTCTATTCCATCAGGTCGCTATCAGAAAAAATAAATTCTTGAAAAGGGGACGTTGATCATTGAACCATCCTTCTTAACGTAGTGACATCCATAATACATCGGTTTTCCCCTTTTCTTTTCAAAGGTGCCAAACATTCCCAGATTTTTCCCCAGATTGACGCCCAGAGTGATTGGGGGTCTCTCTGATGTCCGGGGGGGGTTTGTTTTTTTTTCTAAGTTCACCATTCTTTCCTTTTCGGGGTTGACGTCGACCCCACGTGTCTGGCGACAGTCTGTCCATGAAAAAAATTCCGTGGAATTGGTAGGCCACCCTTTTTGGGTCCCCCCTGTCTACCCTGACGGGAGTCCTCCCGGGCCTATTCCTTGCTTTTTGTACTTGTGGGGGTTTGAAGAGTTTTCTTTGTGGATACCCTTCCCAGCCATGCTCTCGCCGTCTCCCCATAACTTCGTTTTTCCGGCTTGAAAGTTGCTTCCCTTGCGTCGCGGGACAAGATTTCCGTGGATCTCCTGCATTAGAGCCCACGGATACAAGGCGTGACGTCGTACCCTTTCCAAACACTGGACTGACTTTTCCCCTGGGCCCCCGATACCCCCTTCTCGGGGAAACTGTGCAAATGGGGGGGCCCTCCCCCTTTTTCCTTTGCACAGCAACTCGGGGAGATCTTTTGTTTTTGCTTTGACCAGAAAAAACGACATTGTGAAGCCGTTTTGAACAGGTACCCACTCGTCCGGGATCCTATGGCATCCTTAGCTGTCCAATCCCAGACGGAGTATGGTTCTGTTTTTGGGGCCTCCAGAAGGGGCATGACTCAATTGTGTACCACCTAAAAAACCCCTCAGAGCGGTCATCCATTCTTTTCCCAAACTCTTTGGCAGAAAACGTAGTCTTCCTCGCTGAAGAATCTTTTCAGGGAGCTAAAAACCCCTCTCTGGAGGAAAAAAAACGCGTCCAGTTTGTCCCTCAGTGATGACCGTGGGGGAAGAAGCCCTTGCGTTCCTGTCCCTCGAAAGGGGCCAAATTTGGAATGGGAGACCCAGGACGTTTGTAAAGGTGATGTCCAAGAATTTCAACTTTTTTGTGCTGAAGCATTTGTACGGTTGTTGTTTTCACCAGAAATGTAAAGGAACCCGACTCTTTTTTTCACTGAGACCCACCTGGAAAAAAAAGGTTTTTTGAATTTAGGTCGTAGTTCGAATGTGAAACCCCACGGGCAACTCTTTCCCCTTTTCCTTTTCATTATTTCTGTCTGTGTCACGGGCCGTCGTCTATCTTCGTGTTTTTTGTTTTTTCTGTCTCCCGTCTATCACACCCGAAAAAACCCCCTTTAGACGGGGGGGGCACACCACAAAGGGCAATTGGCATTGGCTCCCCCCCCTTTAAAGGTGGTTTCGGCTGGTGACGAGCAGAGACAGAAAAATACACATAAAAACAGACAGTAGACAGACGACAGAGACCAGACAGACAATAAGAAAAGGGGAAGGAGAAAGTTGCCGGTAGGTTTCAACAGTTTGAATACGACCCCAATCTCATCAAACTTATTTCTTCCAAGATGGGGTCGTCATGAAGAAGAAGAGTCGGGTTTCCCCTTTACATTCGGGGAAGAACAACAACCCGTACAATGTCAGCACAAAAAGTTGAAAATTTTTGAATCACCTGTTTTCATCGCCCTGGGTACTCCTATTCCAAAACTTGGGCCCCTTTCGAGTACAGGAAAGCAAGGGCTTCTTCCCCCAGTAATCACGAGCGGCAAACGGCGACGTTTTTTTTCTCCCCGAGAGGCGTTCTTCAGCCCCGAAAACGATTCTATCCGGGAAGACTACGTTTTCTGCCAACGAGTTTGGGGAAAAGAATGGCATGACCGCTCTGGGGGTTTCTTAGGTGTCAACAACCTTGACGTAGCCCTTCCTGGGGGGCCCGGAAAAGCAACCCCGCATACTCCTTCGGGATTGGACATGCTAAAAGGGTGCCTCAGGATCCTGACTGACGTTGGGTACCTGTTCAAGACGGCTTCCCCAATGTCTGTTCTCTCTGGGCAACGACAAAAACAAAAGATCTCCACGGTTGCTGTGCAAGGAATGGGGGAGGGGCCCTCCCAATTTTTCACACGTTTCCCCGAGAAGGGGTACTCGGGGCCCCGGTGAAAAGTCAGTCCATGTTTGGAAGGCTACGACTCAACGCCTTGTATCCTTGGGGTAATGCAGGGATGCCCCCCGGGAAAATTTGTCCCCGACGCAAGGAACAACTTTCAAGCCCGGAAAAACGAACGTCTATGGGGAGAGGCGAGAGCATGGGGGGAAGGGGCATCCACAAAGAAAAATCTTCAACCGCCAAAGTAAAAAGGAATAGGAGGGGGGGGGATAGTAGGGTGGGGGGGGGGGGGGGCCCCAACCCGGATGGCCACCCTTTGGGGGCGTTTTAGGAAAATGCCCCGGGGAACGTGGACGACGTCAACCCCGTAAACGGAAAAACCATGGATGAACTTAGAAAAAACAAAAAAACCCCCCAGACCAGAGTACCTCCATCACCTGGGGGTCAAACTGGGCAAAAACGGGGAAAGTTGGGCCCCTTTGAAAAGAAGGAAAACAGATGTACAGGGGTTCCCACTTAAAAAGGGTGATTATCAACTGACAAAAGATCCCCCTTTCAGAAATGATTATCTAAGACGACCTGATGGGAAATAAACTGATAAGGCAAATTCGGGCACTCCCAACCAAATCGGGGTTCTTCTCTATCATACGCCAAACCAGGGTGTTTAGTTCTATTTCGCCGGTCGAAGGTTCGTCCCGCCCCCATTTTCAAATCCTGAAATGGATCTGACTCCATTTCATGGCCCTGATGGGACGGGTTTGGGGAGAGCTGTTAACCCAATGAAACCCACAAAGACTACAAAAATGGTTCCCTTCTAAAGCTTGTGACGCTCACCAAGACCTCTTCGTTTCCTGCAAACTATCGGACAGGATTTGGGCCCCCCTTCCTGCTCTTGGAACGCAAAAATTGGGGCAAAAGAACTCTCTCTTTTTAAATTATACAAGGGTAACGGCACCGTGGCTCTTTCCAAAGACACCCTTTTTTTTCAGAGGTGTCTGACAAAATTAGCTGTAAGGGGGTTTGAAACCCCAATAGTTTGGTCAAGGAGTCCCGTCTGAGGCATGAGGGGGGAGGACAAGAGTTTCTGTTAGACAAGGACTATGTAACCTACCCAAAAACGCAGGAACCCTTCTCTTTCTTTTACATCAAAAGGGGGGCCTGAAGGATGGAGCAACCAAACCCTTTTATTTAGAATAAAGCGAGTAAACCATTTTTTTTCTTCTTCTAGGTTATCTGGTACTTTTCTAAACCCCCCCGGTGGGGCTGGACATGGTACGGGCGTCCGGTCCACATTTACAAAAGATTTTTGTAATCGAGGGGTCCCATCGGTTTGGGGGGGTGTGCGTTTTCGCTCCGTCAAAAAGGGAACCCGGGAAGATCGTCAATTTGGGAAAAAATCCAAATTGACCCCAAACATTTTTCGCCCTTTCCGATCGGTGGCGCGTCCCAGAACTCCTCTTTTTTTTTTCTTGACCCTGTTCTCATACCTGTTTTAAAAAGAAGTTGGGGATGTTTGAACACTTTTAAACGACGTTTTTAAAACAAGGGGAGGGACCGAAAGAAAAAACAAAACCCCCGGTTGTCGGGGTACAGAAAAGGTGGGTTTTTGTCCTTTACGAGTTAGTAGTGCCCTTTGTCGGAGAAATCAGATGAGGACATCGCAGCAGCCATGGGGGAGTCCGGGGAAAGGGTGAACGAAAACTGGGTTTAGGGGAGGAAGGACCATCTACTTTGAGTCGGGGGTTGCTTCTGGGGTTTCCCAGACTCCCGGTCGTTAAGTCTTCCGGAACCTTCGATATTTGCTGTTGTTGATCGACGAGGAGGTCCCTGAATCGGAGTTTTTTCTGATGCATGAAAGAAAGATGCTCGGTCCTTGTGGTAGGGATTTTTTAAAACGTTTGTTTGCTTTTGAGGTCGTTCCAGTGCGGTTTCCCTGATGCTCCCCCGGATTTTAAAAATGCGTTCAGCTGCCCCAAAAAAGAAGCGAAGTGCCCAACTTCGCGTAAAATCTGCCGGATTCGGGGGCAATATTCTTGATTGAAATCACCACCCCCCCAATCTATTCGTCTTTTGGGTTTTTCCCCAAAAGACGATGAAAAGCCTTTTCTCCGCCTTTTCTTTTCCCCGTTTTTTCTTTCAATTTTCTTATGTTTTTTTTTTTCCCATCTCGCAGCCTTTGTTGTCGGAATATTAAAAAAGTAAATCGAAAATTTTTTTTTTTACGACATTTCAGGCAAACGTTCAAAAAATTAGAGTGTCTAAAGTATTAAATTGCCAAAGTCTTTTTTCCGTTATTTTCTTTTGGAAAAATGCGTGACAGACCCCACAGACGAATTTTTAGTCTCCATTCTGACCCCGGGAAAAAAAAAAATTTCCCGATTAAAACCATCCGCCCAAAAACATGTCACTAAGGTTGTACCCACGGGTAAGGACACTCACATGTACACAAACCCCATTCATTTAATGTTTGTACCTCCGAGCTAAAGACATACCCTCATAAAACCCTCCCCCTTTATATCAAGTTAACCCCCCCCTTTTCTTCTGCGATAGCGTGTAATACTCATAATAATGGTCACAGCCCTAACAAGTAAAAATATTTGACGACTCCGGGAAAAAGCCCAAGAAAATTCACGACAATCCGTTTCCCTCTGCGTTTTAAATGGACCCAAAAATACACACACGTTCAAAAGCTCACATTTTTACTTCAACCCGTGTCAACTAACTCCCTTTCTGAATAGTTTTCCAATGTCATCGGAATTCCCTCATTTTTATCATGCTTAAGAGTACCGTTTTTTTAAACCCGTTCTCAAAAAATACACATCTGTTTTGCAATCTCCATAAAACAGCGTAAAAAGGTTTTTAGATCATAAAAATCCCAAACGATGTTTGGGGATAAAAGGGCCATTTATGGAAGTCACATTAAATGTGTATTCCCCGGCTAAGAAATACCTTCATAAAACCTTCACAATAAACGTGAAATGAAGGTAAAACGTTTTGATTTTAAATTCCAAGGGGCAAACGTTCATGATAAAACCCATGTTGGGGAAAGTTCATTTCTGCAAAATGTCTGTTGCTGAAATAATAATTGTATAAATAACCCCTTGGTAAGCATTTTTTTTTGTTGTTTATTAATAAAGGTCAGGACCCAAGGGTTTTCATTACGTTGTCGGAAAAAAAGGGTTTTTAAAAAAAACCCGAAATTATTCAGTGAAGTTTTAAATTTGGTTAGATAAACTGCTTTATTCCATGACCCTACACATTAAAAACAAAGACATTTGAAGGACAACAAAGGATCATAACACCCTGCCCATGGGAATTTGTGTTAGATATAAACTCTTTTGTTCGATTTCGAAAATACAATTTAAATTTTTAAACAGTGACATTAGTTTTTCTTCTTCTTCCCCCTTTTTTATTTTCTGTCGTGTCTCTGTCTGTCTGTGTCTCTGTCTGTCCGGTTTTTGTGTATTTTTCTGTCCGATCACGTTCCTCGTTTTAAACCCCAAAGCCAGGAACACTGGGAAATTTTTAATATGGTGCAAATTTTGACGCTTAACGAACCACCCCCAGATTTAAGGGAAGAAAAAAATGTGTCTCGTTTTTTTCATGCCCCCCTACCCCAAAGGGGGAAAAAAATCCATGTGTTATCGTTTTATGAGGGGGTGTTAAAGTCAGGGACAAACCCCCCCCTAACCCCCTTGATTTAAATTATTGAACGGTCCCCCCATAATGCAGGAAAAATTGTCAACGTAGGGTAGGGTTTTTACACTTTCGTAAAAGAAATAAAGACCCCAAACGATTGCTTCCTTAGTCATTGCCGGAAATGACCTTGCTATGGGTGAAGCACCCCCAACCCAACACCTATACTTCAAGGGGGATTGGTCCCCTTACCGCTAAAACCCCCCGATATATTGATTTGTAGAGTCAACTGCTAAACCCGCACATCAACCCCCAAAAACGTATTTAAGGTCGGTTTTAAAAAATTACGAGCTATGGCGGTGTTGTAAAAGTAAAAGAGCACAAAAAAAAAAAAAAATCAACTGGGCACTCCCGATCCAGACTGGTTATTTCGCTACCAAAAACCAAGTTGCAATTTTTGAGTTTTATTTGATTGTTTGGACAAATTTGTCGACAGATCAGATTTTCAACTTTTGGGGGGTACGGGGTTCGCTTACCCTGGCACCGTCGTTGAAGGTTTTACAAGTTTACGACCCTCCATGCGACAGCATTTTCCGTTGAGTACACTCGTGGTTTCCGAGTCAAACTGTACTTTTTTTTTTTTAGAAGCTTCCAATGAGTGGGCTTGATGGCTGTCTATTTGTCGTTTTTCTTTTTTTTTGTTCAGAGTGACGTTTAATCCATATTTTTTGGGAAACCCGTTCCCCCCCTCCTTGGTGTTTCCTGGGGGGGTTTCCCTTATTCTGTCGGACTGACTTTAGTTAACTTACTTTTTGCTTTGACTTTAGCCGTTTTATTGCTTGAACGATCAGGGACGGGGGGGAAAAATGTCATTTACACTAATATCACGAGCTTATCAACTGATTTTTTCTTTTTTGCACGTAGATTTACCTTCCGATTTGATTATAAGTTTGAGGTTAAAAAAAAATTCAGCTTTTTTCATAAATTGCAGATAGCTAAAAATTTAAAGTCATGTGCTTTTATCGCCCTTAAGGGTTTCTTACGAGCAACAATCGATTCACGTCATTCACCGACCACCTTGGTCATATCATTCGCCACTAAGGGGCTTAATAGCAATTCGAAGTCAGTCAGATCTCTGGTTAAAGGGTAGCGGGTAAACTTCGACCTTTCAGGGGGCGACTGCTTTTTTTCGCATGTGTTTTTTGTCCCCTTGGGGGACGGCTTAAACAAAACAAAACAAACAAACAAAAAAACAAAGACACCTACAACCCCAAATCTCATCTTTAACTATTAATGAACCTCAAAGATCGTCATGATGACTGGTAAAGGTGTAGCAGGGACACTTCGGGCCTTTCAAGGGCGACTCCTTTTTTTTCACATGTTGTGCCCTTGGGGGAAGCCTAAAAAAAAAAATTTTCTGTCATTTTTTTTTAGTTTTTAAAACTGATTGCACCACAAGACGCAAGCCTCGCATCGCCCTATCTTTTCATAGGGACCTACATCGATCTTCGATGTCATCTCGGCCAGCCGTCATGTGATTTCCCCCCCGAGGGGGTTTTAATAGCATGTGAAAAATCATGATGATCACATTGGGTTTAGCCAGTACGTTCAAGTGAGCCCCCCTGTTTGGGTTTTTTTTTGTTTTTGGTTTTCACCCCGGGGAAAACGGGGTAAATAAATAAATAAAAAAAACAAAGACACCATTTAACCCCCAAATCTCATTCTTTAACTGGTAAAAAACCGGTTTAAAGAGTCAATCATCTCAGCTAGTTGGGTTCAATAGGGACAGTTTGGCCTTTCAAGGGGAAATGACTGTTTTTTTATCATATGTCACCCTTGAAACGCCCTAACCCAAAACCCATCGCTTAAACCGTCTGTCATTTTTTTGGTTGTTTAAATTTTTTTTTTACAGCTGATTGGACCCTCGTGATGCAATCGCCCTGGGGCTATGAATAGGACGTCACATGGATCGATCGTTTTTTCACCGACATCCTCGATAGTGATTCGTCCCAAGGCGCTGTCATCATGGGGTGCTCCGGTGGCTGCTCCGGTTTTGGGGGGTGAGAAGTCCCTGTCCTTACTACTACTATTACCTCTGACAGAGCTTCTTCAAGAACGACAACCCGTCTTTTACATGCATTTGGTTATATGCTGGACCTCCTTCTGGCACCACATAACAACCCACATAAATAACATCTTTTCCGATGTTGAACAATTCTACTATCCATCTTTAGTACAATGACATTACTGCAGTCGACCTTAATTTGTTTTACAAATGGTTCCAAATGTTTCTTAACCATCACTAACACTCCTCAGAGTTTCTCCCATGTATTGTAAATTTTTAGCTGGAGCAACAAATTTTGTAAACTCTGGAAAAAGGGTTTTTAAAAAATCAAAACTTGCACCGACAAAGGTTTCTGTCAAACAGACAACATCCAAGGAATTAATATAATTCATAAAGGAACATTCATGCAATTTATTCAATAAATTTTCAACATTGTAATTCAAAAAGTTCAATTCCAAAGCTTCATGGTTCGCCTCATGCTATTTAATAGTTGAACGTAAGGTTTCTAGCGCTGGCACTGGAGCTGGCACTGGCGCTGGCACTGGGGGCTGCCTCTATGGCTACCGCCGCTGTGAGGGGGAGAACCTGACACGAGACGCTGAGCCCCGAAGATACCCGTGCATGTCCCCTCTGTTGTGTGAGGAGGAGGAGGAGAAGAGAGAGAGAGAGAGAGAGAGGAGAGAGAGAGAGAGAGAGAGAGAGAGAGAGAGAGAGAGAGAGAGAGAGAATCACAAAGAAACCGATAGAAACCAACACCACACGATGACTACGACAGCGGCAAAATGACGACGACAACCTCTCGAGTACCCGACATCCACTCTACACCCTTCCTCTGCCCCCAATCCACGACTCTCATCCGGCCCCTCTCCGCACCGTTCTTTATTCTCCACACAAAACCCCCAGCGACTCCATCTGTGCCAGAACCGAGTTTGCAGCTCCTGAAGTGCTTCTCTGCGTATGCCCTCCAACCTGGGAACCGAGGAAGCCTTAGGACGTGTGGGATATCGGAGTTCGCTTTGGATTGTTTTGCGGTACAATTTTATGAGGGAGAGACTGAACGTTTTATCTGATGAATCCATCCATCGGTGAAGGAAGATGATTGGGTGGGTCCTGTGCTTCTGACAAGTCCATTCTCTCAGACTATTCCGTCAGTCTTGTCTGTCGTCTGTGCTGTCCTGTCTCTCTCTCTCTCTTCATCTCTCTCTCTCTCGCGTCTCTTTCTCCTTCTCATCTCTTCTTTTTCTCCTCTCGCTCTCTACTCTCTACTACTATTCACTGTCTGGTTCTGCCTTTCTCCCTCACTCCTCTCTCTCTCACTCTTCGGCTTCTCATGAATCGTCTCTCTCTCTCTCCCTCCTCTCTCTCTATCTCTTCTCTCTCTCGATGTTCATATCTGTTTTCGTGTCACTTATGCATTGAAACAGACACCACACGTGGAATTGACGTATAGACGGTAAAATTCCTAAAGCTCCTCCGCACTCCGTTTATCGCAGGAAACGTTAACTTACATTACAACAAACCTCTGTTATATCAAAAACAGAATGCCTTTCCAGATACCTAAAAAAAAGGCAAATCATTACCAATATACAAATCATGCAACACAACTGAAAATAGACTATTTTTCATTTTATCCAGTTCTTTCTAAGCCATTATAACACCACATCAATATATTCCTCCGAATCCCATGCAGTAAAAAACGATTTAAATCCACCCAAATCAATAAGGGTTCAGAAAAAAACCATCGATTCACACAGTTGCTAACGTAGACTAAAATATAGATGGCTATAAAACATTGAAACACACAAACAATTTACTTGATTCACTTCTTAGATTTACGCAAAAAAGCCCTTCGAGCGTTAAAAATCATGAGAATTTAACTCAGAAAACAACTTTGTATAAGCAAATCATACAAAACACAGAACTTGACAATCAACATTTCAGTCCAACCGATCAACAAAATGTGTCCGTACAAACAAACAAATCTAATTTTTCTTCCCAACAAATATTTGAGTCCACAATGGTCAGTAATAGTCCCACTTTAGTTTTCAGAATTCATCAGAATGATCAGCCATTGTACTTTAAAATAAACAGCGAAATGTTCGCTGATGATACAACTTTATACACAATAAATCTGATGCCCAACAGCTATTTCAGTTGACATCCAAGGAAAACATCAATGTTTAGGTTGAATGGACACGACTTAATCACAAGGCTATCCACTAAAAACAAAATTTCATGAGATAACTACTATACAGAATGCGTCAAACTCAAAGGCCAGAAGTCTACAGAGACTTTGGTATTGTCTAATGTAACCATCAAGAAGTATCCAGTCACAAAGTCAAAGGACATAACAAAAGATAATAATCTTACATGACCAAACACTAAGAGTCATTATCTAAAAACGTTGCAAGAAAACTACATCATCAAAACATGGATATAGAACTTCTTAATTGCACGCAAGAAAACTGATATATTTTTTCACTCTTAAATTCAGCCTATTATCATCGACTATGGCCTCAACACTTTGGACTCAGCTAGCAAGAAATGTCACTCAAACCATTAATTACCTTCACAAAAGAGCTGTCAATGAAACATTAGGTCAACCATCTGTCACTGGAAGATTCAGACTATAAGCAATCAAGTGCATTCTCTTCTATCCATATAAGCCAAACTTCTATACAATAAGTGGACTCTTTATGCATATGGTAACTCCAAGGAAATGCTCCACATTCTACAAACACATATGTCCACTATTAACGACTATGCGACATTCCACCGATAAAATAAACGTCCCCGATTGCATGAATAATCCTAAACAAGTCCTAGTCAGGCGTCTTCCGGAGTTGTCTATGGAACCATATTCCAGAAGAAAACTTAAAAATCAAACAAACTTTAAAAATTCATTCAAATTTTCACAGATAACTTATAATTGTTCCCTCAGATATGCTGCGGCTATACCCGAGAAAATGTATTGGATAATTCTCAATTTCAGAATTCAATTTAACAAATATGTGATGTGCCGAAGTAGACTCATTCTACGCAAATCTCAGAAAACATCCTGTGCCATTAATGTGTGATTTTTTCAATTTTTTACTAGTGATTATCCATATCTTCTTCATTGTCTTTCACTTCCTTTAACTCTGCCTTTCTTTCGCCAGTCGGTTCTGTCGGTCGGACGGTCATTCGGTCTCTCTCCGCTCTCTCACACTCTCTCTTCTTCTCCTCATTCACATCTCCCCCCCTCATGCCCTGATCATGTTCTTTTCGTCGTTTTGTTGTAGATGTAGTTGTGGTGGTGGAGATCACTGGTATCTTTTTCCTTCTTTCATTCTTTTGTCCCAAAGTATCCCATGCAAGTAATCGGTTGCATTTATTACTGATTTAAAATAAAAAAAATTTTATACTATATATCGATTAAGTTTTCTTTGCCCAGTAGTGCTGATGTATCAAAAGTATTCATGCTTAATCCACTACCCCTCTTAAAATAAAATTCGTTAGTTCGTTCTCTCTCCTCTCTCTCTCTCACCTCACACTTCGCTCCCTCTCTCACTCTCTCTCTCTCTCCTCTTCTCTCCCTTTCTCACTCGCCTCTCTCTCCTGTCTCTTTTCTTCTCTCTGTCTTCTGCCTACCTGTCTTCCTGTCTGTCCTGTCTGTCCTGCCTTGTCTGTCTACTCTGACTCTCTGTCTCTCACTCTCTCTCTCGTCACACTCTCTCCACTCCTGTGTGGTTTGGTAGTTGTTGTTATAATGAAAAAGGAGTACTCGAGTTTTACCCCAGGATATCCGAAGACTCTTTTCTACTTTTTTCAATACTTATTTTGCCTGTTTTTTGGTTTATTGATCATTGTGAAATAACTAATGAGTTATTACCCTTGTCATAAAGACCCTTGGGTAATTACAAAAAATATCGATTGTCAGATGTATTGTCAGGTCGACTCTCTCTCTCTCCCTGTCTCTCTCTCTCTCACTCAGTCTTCTCTTCTCTCTCTCTCATCTCTCGTTTACTGTGCGTTTGAGGTGAGCGGGGATGAAGAGTGGGAAGGGGTATCGATATTTAATAAACCCGTCTAGACTACTGTTTGCTTATACATGATGTTTGTTTTGAAACTTTTATGAAATAACCTTTGTTAATTCTGAGCTCTCCCTGAGTATTGCTTGTCTTATAGGCTAGATTAGCTTCTTCTGTCAGCTTTGGCATTATCGATTTGCTTCTGGAAGTTTAGGTTTTTTTCCCCAATAATTCGTATTGTTATTATTCAATTTAATCTTAAATGGAGCTTGCATATCCATTCTCTCTCTCACTCTCGAAACTATCTCTCTCTTGTCTCTCTCTCTCGTACTCTACTCTCTCACTCGTCACGTTCAAAGAGATTTTCTTTTTTTAAAAAAGATGAGTATGTGAAGATTTTCTTCATTTAACAAACTTCTTCTTTCCTCGGTGCCTTTCTTCCACTAACATTCTCTCTCCACCCTTTCCAGACCATCCTGAAAGGGAGACACTCCAAACAGATGAAAGAGACGCACTAGCTGTTGATCTGCTGAAGAATGATGAACACACTATCACCTATGCCCATATCATACATGATCATGGTAGATATAATTCGTGGTGAGTGTGTGTGTTAGGGGGGGTGGTGGGGGGGTGCGTTGCGAGCGTGCGTGGCGTGCGTGCGTGGCGTGAGTGGTGTGTGGATGTGCGTACGTGCTTCGTTGTGGTTTCCTGCGTGCACGAGGAAAACAAGAACAAAGTCGACGGATGAAGACAAATCATTCTCGTCGTGAGCGAGCAAATCACGCTTAAACTTCTGGTTGATGAAGGCTGGGAGGAGCGGAGGCATGGACATGGTGGGTGGCATGGGGGTGTGGGGGCTGATTAGACTGTGATGGGGTTGGTGGAGTAGGATGGACTTGGGGGGGGTGCCGAGACGGAGTTGGGGTGGGTTTGGAGAGGGATTGGACGTGGGGTGGTGTAGCCGAGAACGGGGTGGGATGTGGAGTGTATGTGACTTTGGTGGTTTTGGAGTGGGAATGGACTTGGGGTGTGGAGTGTATGTTACGTGGGGGTGGTGGAGTTGGTTGGACTTGGGGAGGTGGGAGTTGTAAGACGTTGGGAGTGGTTGGAGAGGGATTGACGTGGGGGTGGTTGTCGATGGGGATGGAGTGGTGGGGTGGTGGAGTGGGATGTGGACGTGTAGGGGTGGTGGAGTGTGGAATCGACCGTGGGAGGGTGGTGGAGTGAGTATGGACGGTGGGGGTGTTTGTGAGTAGGTAAGGAACGGAGTTGGTTTGAGGAGTGTGAAGTACGTGGGGGTGGTGTAGTAGGGATGGACGTGAGGGTGTGATTGTGGAAGGACGTAGGGGGTGTGGAGTGGGGATGGACGTGTGGGTAGTGGTATAGTGATGGACGTGTCGTGTGTAGATGGAAATGACGTGGGGGAGGTGGTGTGGGATGGACGTGGGTGGTGGAGGAGAAGGGATGGACGTGGTGGGTGTTGGAGGGGAAGGAGGACTCGGGGAGGTGTGAATTGGGATAGGACGTGGGGGGTGGTGGAGTGGGAAGGGACTGAGGGGGGTTGTGAGTAGGATGGAACGAGGGGGGGGCCGAAGACGTGATGTGGATGTAGTAGTGTGAAAGGACGTGGGGGTGCCAAAACGGGGAATGGTGTGGTGAGTGGTATGGACGTGGTGGCGGTGGAGTGGGATGGACGTGGTGGTGGAGGAGTGGGATGGGACTTGGGGTAGGGTGCCGATGACTGGGAATGGGGTAGGAGTGAAGATGGGATGACGTAGGTTGGGATGTGAGCCGATTAGCAGGAGTGGGTGCGGAAGTGGATGGGGAATTGGACTTGTTTTGTGGGGGAGGGTGCCGAATGACGGGATGGGTTGGTGTGATTTGATGACTGGGTGAGTGTTGTGGCGTATGTGAAGTAACGTGGGGTGCCAAATAACGGGTTGGGTGTATGGTGGCTGATGGGATGACGTGGTGTGTAGAGTGGATGGACTTGGGGGTTGAGGACTTGTGGATGGAGTACGAGGGGGAGGTGGAGTGGGATGAGACGAGGGTGGGTTGAGTGGGAATGGACGTTTGGTGTGGTAGGAGTGTGGTGACGTGGGGTGGTGGATTGGGGATGGACGGGTGGTGGGAGTGGGAATGGACGTGGGGGTTGGTGGAGTTGGATGACGTGTTCGTGGTGGAGTGGGATGGACGTTGGGGTGCGATGAACTGGATGGGGTGGAGGAGTGGAATGGACCGTGGGGGTGGTGGGTTGGAAGGACCGTGGGTGTGTGGTGGAGTGGTGATGGCTGATGGGTTGGGGTGCAAATACTGATGGGGTTGGTGGAGTGGATGGACAGGGGGTGGCCGGATGTAGTGGTAAGGGACGAGATTGATTTTTGAGGGTGCCGATTAAACTGAATGGGTGTGGTTGGAGTTGGAATGTGACGGTGGGGTTTGGAGGAGTGGATGGACGAGGGTGTTGAGTGTGAGAGGACGTGGGGGTTGGGTGGATTGGAAGGACGTTTGTGGATTGGAGTGGGGAATGGAGCGAGGGGGGGGTGCCGAAAACGATGTGGGTTGTCAGGAGTTGGGGATGACGGTGGTGGGGGGGGGGGGTGGGTGTGGGGGAGCTCAAAAACGGATGGGGTGAGATGGTAGGGAAGACGTGGGGGGTGTTGAGTGGCTGTAGTGGGTGTGGGGGGGGGTGGTCCCGATAATAACGTGATGGGTGGTTGATGGGATGGACGGAGGGGTGGTGGAGTGGTAGGACGTGGGGGGGGTGGAGGTTGTTTGTGTGGACAAAGGGGTGGTGGAGCGGGATGGACGTGGGAGTGTTGTGGAGTGGGATGGACGTGTGGGGGTTTGGAGTGGGATGGACGAGGGTGAGGAGAGTGGATTGTACGTTGTGGTGGTGGAGTGGTCTGGACGTGTGGGTTGAGGAGAGGGATGGACGGTGGGGGGTGGTGGAGTGGGATTGACGCGTTTGGTGGTGGAGTGGGAAATGAGACTGTTGGTTGGGTTGGGATGGACGTGTGGGGGGATTGTTGTGTGGGGGGGATTGTGGGGGGGGGGGCCGATGACGCGGGAAGTGATTGGAGTGCTGGATTTGAATGAGACGAGGGGTGTAGCCAATACGGGTGTTGTGGTGTTGTAGTGGGATTGACGAGGGGGGGGTTGCCAAAACGGGGTGGGTGGTGGAGATGGAAAGGACGTGGGGGGGGGGGGTGGGGTGGGTGCCATAACGGGATTGTGGTGTGGTATGTGAGTGGAGAAAGACTGGGTTAGGTTTGTGGTTTGAGTGGGATGGACTGTGGTGGTGGAGCCAATTAACGTGATGGGTGTGGTGTGTGAGTGGACGTTGGGGTGTGTGGAGTTGGGATTGAGCGGTTGTTGGTGTTGGTGTGGGGGTGGTCGATTACGGGAATGGGTGAGGGGTGAGTGGTATGGACTATGGGGATCCAGGATTGTGATGGACGAATGTGGGGGGGTGTGGGGTTTGCCGAAAACGGTATTGGGTGGAGTGAGAGGGAAATGGACTGTCTGTTGTTGTAGTGGGAAATGACTTGATTTGGGGTGGAGGAGTGGGAAATGGACTTTTTGGGGTGGTTGATAGGGCAGGACGGTAGGTGTGTTGGTGATGTGGGAATGACGTAGGGTTTGGGGGAGCCATACCGTGATTGTGGGTAGTCTGGAATGTGATGGGACGTGGGGGTGGGATGTCCAAAAGTAGGCGGCAGGTGTGGAGGAGTGGGATAGGAAAGGGGTGGTGTGAGTGGGAATGACGTGGGGGTGGTTGGAGGTAGTGGATGTACCTTGGGTGTTGAGAGGTAGAGGGATTGACTCCGGATTGTTAGTGTTAGTTTGAAGGACGTGGTGGGTGGTGGAGTGGGATGGACTGGGAGGTGGAGTGGGTGGACGTCGTGGATTGGGGGTGGTGGAGTGGGAAAATGGGGACCTTGTGTGTTGTGAGTGGTGGGATGGACTGGGTGAGGGTGGAGAGGATGTACGTGGGGTGTGGTGTAGTGGGATGGACGTGGTAGTGTGGAGTGGAGGATGGACGTGGGGGTAGGTGGGATTGGGATGACGTGGGGGTGGAGGATGTGAAGGACGTGGTGGTGGTGGAGGTGGGATGGGAACGTGGGGGAGTGTTGGATTGGGAAGGACAGTGTGGGGAGGTGAATTGGGATTGAACGTGGTTGGTGGTGGAGTTGGGAATGGACGGGGGTGGTGGAGGTGGGATGTACGAGGGTGTGGTGTAGTTGGATGGACGTGGGGAGAGGTTGGAGTGTGGAGTGGGATGGACTGTTGGGTTGTTGAGATAGGGGGTGGACGGGGTGCCCCCCGTGGGGGTTGTGGTTGTGGATGGACGTGGTTGGTGGTTGGAAGAGGGGTGGACGAGTGGGGTGTAGGTGAGTGTGTGGACGTTAATATTAAGCGCGTCGATTTGGTGGAAAAACAGAATGTCCAACAACTAGATGTGCATCGTAAAAATTGTTTAGAAATAATGTTCCACTTTTTAATTTTTCTTTATTTCGGTCATTCCCATCCTCTCTCCCCTCCACACACACACCCCCTCAACTTTAACAATCACACCCTCACAGCACACACACACGCACACATTCACAAGCAGGCTCAATCTACACAACGCAGACACACATACACACACTACATACACATACACACACACACACACACACTCACAGACCACTAACTTCAGCTACACCATCACACCCGGCGCTAGCGGGCGCGTCGCGGTCGACATACTCACGTTTCAAATTCACAACACGCACATGCACCACACACACGGCACACATGCACACTCACACACACACACACTTCTCAACACACACTCACACACACACACACACCCTGACATGCACTCACGATCACACACACACACACGCACGAAACGCACCATACACACAGCGACCACACACACAATGGTCACACACTCAAATCACACACCACACACACACACACAACACGCACTCGGTCACACACCCACACGCAAACACACACGCACATCACACACACACCACAACGATGCACACACACACACATACACGGCCGATCACACACACTACTTCCACACACACACACACACACACACACGTGTGAACATTGTATACACACACACAACACAGCACATACCACCACACACGCGCGCGCGCGCGCGTGCACACGACAACACCCACACGCACACACCACACACACACAAACACATAAGACACAACACACACACACACACAAACACACAAGCGCACACCCAATACTCAGCGATACAGGACACAACACACACAAAACACACACTCCGTACACACTAGACACAGCGCCCTGCAGCGCTGCACACCATCAACAGACTACACACAACACACACAACACAACATCCCACACAAACAGACACCACACACACATACCAAACACAAACACAAACACACATCACAGCACGACACACACTGTTGCAAGCAAGGTCTCTCAACATGTCTAATTAGCAGAACGGAGGGCCGAAGGAAGGGAGTAAGTGGTCCCACAGGCTTTCATTTTTCTTTCTTTTTTCTTTTTTTTCCTTCAAACCATGTCACAGTGGACTCAAGGGACTTCGAACAATAACTTGAATGTCAAATTTTGGGCAAGAAGAGACCGAGTCACGGAGGACATATGAGCATAAATCAGGATCATTTTGAGAAGGAAAGTGAGGGTTGTGGTGGGGGGGCGGGGGGGGTGGGTGGTGGTTGTTAGTAGATGATTAGGTGCGCGTGAGCTAATAACGTGATAACCTGCGCATTCAAAACGTTTGCAACAGAACGGGGAGAATGTTACTCTCCGCACATTTCAGTCTCTTTACTGTGTCCAAGGAGTCTGTCGAGTTAGCCCAATCAACTGCCAAGAGACGGAAAGGCATAAAGTGCCTTCTGCATGTGACCCGTACAGGCTTGGCTTGGCACTCATGCAACTGAGCAACAGTATTTTATGAATATACAAATTACATGTGTTCATCTGTCTGTCGTTGTCATTTAGGCTCTGGAGGCAAGACAAGTTTCACGTCAATCTATTTTGTAAAACACTGAGTTCAACACCGTTTTATGAACTTATATGGCTTCATTTTCAGCAGAAGCGATAATACTTTGTATGAAAAGTATTTTGTTAAATGATGAAAAAAGCCTATTTTCTATTTTCCCTCCTATCAGAATAGCGTCCGATTCAAAAAAGGCACACAACACATGTCACACACACAACAGGCAAAGAACAACTACCGACACACACACAGAGAGCAAAAGAGTAAGAGATAGAGAGAGAGAGATAGAGGAGAAGAGAGAGAGAGAGATAGAGAAGAGATAAACTGTACGTCAATAGCCCAACTTGGCGTATTTGTTTTTTTCCTATTGTTTTTTTTTCAAATCAAAAAGCACAAGAATCCCGCCAAAACAACAATGATCCCATTGTTATAACTACATTTTACTACATCACAGGACAACCAAGAATCATGTCTCAACAAAAAAGTTTTTGCTCTGCATTATGGACAAAAACTGAAAGAATGGGATGGGGAGCTTAGCCGACCCATTAAGAAAACTTGAACAGCGTATATCACAAAACTCAGTAAACATGCTACAATTGAGAACAGGCTCACCCATGTTTCTAAAGCCCAACACCCCACAGAATACAGATAGGGGTGATTCTAAATCAAACTCCATATAAATAACACAAAAAGCAACAGGAAAACTAACTTTGCATTACGCAAAATAAATCTCACAAAAATTACAGTGATTAGATGAGTAACAATTCCTGCAAGGACATTTGTGAGTGGTTGTGTGAGAGTTTGTGTGTGTGTGAGGATGTGTTATGTGTGTGTGTGTGTGTGTGTTTGCATGCGCCATATTATGTTGAGGATAAATATTGTATAGTGATTAGTGATAGCGTGAGCGCAGACCGTGGATTTAAATGGAACGTTGTGAATATGCGTTGCATTGCTTAAAACCTCTCTTCTGCTCGTCTCTCTCAGCGGCACTCACACACGGAGCAGCACACAAACACACAGCACACAGCACACACACAAACTCACCACTTGCACGCGTGAAAAGACACGACACACGCCGCGTCGCGCTGCGTCCGTCCGCTCAGGTGCTCGCTGTCAGGCACATGACACTATACGCACGGGCGCTTTTGCAATGTTATCTCCCATTAATTGTCATTAAAGTCACGAACTACTAAAATTAGGCTCCTGTTTAAATAAAAATATGTAGTGAGTTCGAAACGATGTATTTGTCAACCTAGCGTTCATCTCCATTAATAAAATGTTGCCTTCTTGTTCAAAAAAGTCAATTCCCTTCAAGGTTCCCGCACTGTGTGCCGAGAGGCATTACTTGCTGACACTGGGAGTGTCCGAAGACAATAGGCATGCAACGCCGGGAGTAGTTAGTTTTTAAGAAGAAAATAAAGCAACAAAGTGATAGTGGGCCATCAAAATATGATAGATTAAAAAAAAAGGGCGAAAACGGACGTCCACTGCAAAATAGAAATCCAATAACCTCACAGATGTATCTCATGCTTTGCGCTCACGCATGTTTTGCTGTTGTAATCCACCCTTTGCTCCTCGTGCCCTTCATTTGGTGGTGATGGTGATTTTGTCACGACTGAGTCATATTGTGAAGATTTTGATTGGTTCAATATGTATGTTAGTTACATTTAAACCTAACAAACATGTTTTTGGTATTACGATTTTTTTCCTTCCCCCTTCATGTACCAAAAGATTTATTTTCCAAGGATTATATTTCCCTTGTTTTTCTCTCTTTAATTTTTCAAGATCTTTTTTTTTTTTTCCCCTTCTCTGCCTGTTTGTATCAGAATCCACAATTGTGATTTTCGCAAAAAACGAGACTTCTACGCCGACGCCAACCTTTTTTGAAAAATCAACAAACACAAGTCCTTTTTCCCAATAAATCTGAATCTTGTTTAATATATTACTGTGTCCAGACGCAGGAGAGAAACGTGATGAGTATTGACTGAGACCAGATAATAGCGTGACGTTGGCACATATCATTAAGTGAATTCAAAAACAGCGATGGGGCGATTTGCAACACAAATTGTTTCTAATGGACAGCATCTATACCCCACTACACGCTTACTAGCAAGGCAAGTGACGCCCGTCCCCCCTAATTATTATATTTTGATTTTTTCATCATCAGAGGTTTTTCATACATACGCAAAACTGTCCACACTGAATACCCCACACACAAAAAAGCCGAACACACGAAATAACTTGAAATACCTCCCAAACCGAAAATATGAAGAGAAAAATATAATATCAATCAACAACACATCAACAACCCAAAATGCACTAACAAGGAGCAAACAAGAAAATTTTTAAGAGAAAACATATATGAGCACAATGACAAAACGCGAGTTCAGACCGAATAAAGTACCAATCAAAGTCAGAACACTAAAACAACCACCACAACGGAAATAAAAATAAATATTGAAACCCTTCAAACAACACATTCAACAGAAAAAAAATATTCAAATCATCAGCAACAGAACCCATTGACACAACCACCAGATCTAAGGCTGAAGAAAATAGAGTTGATCAGTGTACACGTAATCAAGCGCCCCATATGCAACACCATAAGGAAAAATGTGGCCAGTACCTCTGTGCTGAGGATCCCACAGCTCACATCCTAGGTCCCAGCAATCCACCAAGCCAACAAAACAGTGACAAAGTGTCGTCTACCAATCTTTGTAATACAACACACACAGTTGACCACATTCAATGTTTCGTTGCGGACAGCGCACAAACATGTCCCCTTTTAACCCTCGGAACAATTAGTGGAACGTCAGGGTGAAAGTGCTGTGTGTTTGGGATTGAGTGTGAGGTGTAAGTGTATGTGTGTAGTGTGTGTGGTGTGTGGTGTGGTGTGTGTGTGGTGGTGTGTGGTTGCGTCGTGTGTGCTTGTTAGTGTGTTGTGTTTGAGAGTGTCTGTGTTTGGAGTGTGTTTGCTTGAGTGTGTGGTGTGTGGTGTGTGTATGTGTGTGTGTGCGTGTGTGTAAGCAGTGTGATGCGTGTGGGGGTGTTTGTGCGCGTGTGTGTGTATCGTGAGTGTGTGTGTGTGTGTGTGTGTGTGTGTGAGGAGGGTGTGTGAGATGTGTGTAGTGAGAGAGATGTGTGTAGTGTGTTGTGTGTGTGTGTGTGCGCGGCGTGTGTGTTGCGTGGTGTGTGTGAGTGTAGAGTTTTATGTGTGTGTGTGTGAGTTGTGTTGATGTGGTGTGTGTGTGTGTGCTCGTGTGTGTTTGTGTGTGTGTGTTTCGTGTGTGTGCGTGTGTGTTTCGTTTAGGTGTAGGTGTGTGTGGTGCGTTGTTTGTGTGTGCGTGTGTGTGTGTTGTGGGTGTGTGTGTGTGTGTGTGCGTTTGGTGTGTGTGTTTGTGCGAGTGTGTGTGTGTGTGTGGTGTGTTTGAGTGTGTGTGCTAGTTGTTGTGCGTGCGTGCGTGCGTGGTTTTCTGGTGGTTTTCCGGCGTTGCGCTCGCCGCACGGCAAAGGGAACAAGGTGAGCACACTAGTCTTCCACGCAGATATTCATGTACATCCTACCAATCCTACCATTATAATCATTTCGACAATCCGACCCCTAGGGCCGTGTTAAGGTGATGCACTACACGTGTAAAGGTAGTCTTCCCGACCCAAAACACCCATACTGACCAACTATTTACACGTTGTGCAAATCATGATTCTTACCACAGTATGATGACTCATGTGGTGACATCAAGGACTTTGGTGCATCATGATCACAGTATGATGAACATGAGAGGTGACAACCAAGGCTTGTGCATCATGATCACAGTTATTATGGACCCATGTAGGTGACATCAAGGCGCACAATGAAAACAAGGCCCGAACTAAAAAGCGCCGGTGTTCGTATTTTATATTTATCACTCCCAATTCGATAAAGAAAATAAAACAAAAGATGACTGATGAACATTTGTAGGCGACCTGATACTCAATTACTAATTTAAAACACCCACCTTGGAATACAGACCCCCGCTTCACTCGGCCAAAACGAGACCACCGAACAGTGCGTATACCGTTTTTCGAGACCGGCCAGATCACAACGTAAAAAGCTTGCAATGGGCTGCTATATCTCTCTATATTCAGGACGGAGAAAATTGTTTTTTAGAAAATGTCCTTTAAAGTAGAATGAAAAGGTCAAACGGCTATCTACAAAGGTAGAGGCGGCAGTGAACTACAGAAAAGTAACAAAAAAAAAGTGCTTTGAGAAAGAGAGTGACAGAAAAGCCGAAGTTATACAGTACAGAATTTCCAAAAAGGCAGAGCTGTTCAACGGTGTGTTGAAAGACGGCCCTCAGGAATCCCGAGTGAGGTCCTGTTCCACGGTGTTGCCTTCTAGAGATTCGATAGTTCAACATGCATGCCCACATCTTTTTCATTGTCAACTTGCCCTTGAGTATATTAGAACTTTAATGACCCCCGCCCCCCCCCCTCCCCCCCCCCCCAACCTACATTCTGATCCGTAGCCAGTTTTGTTTCAATACATCGGCCATCAATTAACATAGCCCTAGTTGTGAGATGAAATACCATAGTGCGAAAATATTAGAGTTCACGAAAGTGCCTAAAAGACGAAAAACACTCTAATACACAAAGTATCAAAATCACATCAGAAATATTCTGAAAGGTTTACAAATAAAACTTCAGGCTAAAACAATTGGCCATACACCTTCATTGTTAAAATCAAAAAAAAACGGTGACATTCAACAGTTTCAATCTATTATTCAACAGCAACAGAAATTGTCCGATTATACCATATCCGTATTCCTTTTAATACTCGAACAGTCAGTAAAATTGTGAAAATAAGTTAATAAACCAAGTGTTCTTATCGACCTGTCGTCCAACTTACAAAGCAATTCCACAATCATCAAACACTCTATCTCACTCTTGCCAACAGGCCCGGTCATTAAGCCTTGATCCAATGGGAGAACGGGGCCATGATATCAACAAACGACAAACTTAGCAATGTTCTCTTCAACAATGCAACGCAGATACCCCAGTGATACCCTATTTTCTATGTGAGATCTGGACCGGCCGCGGCGAGATAGATAGAATACACAAGCCGGCAACGCCACAAAATTTTCCCCGTCTTCTTTTTCCCTCCCAAGAAGACCTTCATCACAACGAGAACGGGGGGGAAAAAAAATGCAAACTAGATGGTGGCAACGACAAAAGTGAGTGGATACCGAAAATAGGAGGAAAACAAAATGGAAAGAAGAACAAGAAAAAAGAAAGAGAAAAGCAACCACTTGTAAAGTCTTATAAAGACCCGATAGTCCTCTGCGCTGTTAGTCGGACACGAGCTAGGCAAGGCATAAAAGTGCCGCATTTTGCACGTACAGGGTGCAGGCACCATCAACTGAGCAACAGTTATGAATAGTCAGTTTCTTGTGTCAGTCTGTCGTGTCAGATTTGGCTCTGAGGCAAGACAAGTTTCACGTCAATCTATTTTTTAACACTGAGTTCACCGTTTTTCTTTACTTTTTGCTTCATTTTCAGCAGAAGCGAGAAATACTTTGTATGAAATTATTTGTTAAAGATGATAATAGCCTATTTTCCCCTTTCAGATAAGCGTCGATTCAAAGGAACACACACACACACACACACACCACACACACACACACAGAGAGCAGAAAGAGGAAGAGAGAGAGAGAGAGAGAGAGAGAGAGAGAGAGAGAGAGAGAGAGAGAGAGAGAGAAAAATGTACGTCAAAGCACAACTTGGCGAGTTTTTTTTTTCTTTTTTTTTTTTCAAATCAAAATGCACAAGAATCCCCCAAAACAACAATGATCCCATTGTTATATCTACATTGTACGTACATGCACGAGGACAAGCAAAGAATCATGTTCAACAAAAATGTTTTTGCTGGCATTATGGACAATAAACTGAATGGAAGGGGAGCTAGCCGACACCATTATGAATACTGAACAGCGTATATCACATAACTCAGTATATCACAATTGAACAGGTCTCAACCATGTTTCTTATAGCCCAACTCCCCACAGAAAACTACGATAGGGTGATTCTATCAAACTCCATTTAAATATCACAAAAAGCAACAGGAACACTATCTTTGCATATCGCTTAATTATCACAATAATTAAGTGTTAGTGAGTAACTTATTCTGCTACAGTGTGTGTGTGTGTGTGTGTTGTGTGTGTGTGTGTGTGTGTGTGTGTGTGTGTGTGTGTGTTTGCATGCGCATATGTGAGGATATATATGTATGTGTTTGTGAGAGCGTGAGCGCAGACGTGTGTTTAAATGATCGTGTGAATGCGTGCATGCTGAAAAATCTTCTCTCTCTCTCTCCTCTCTCTCTCTCTCAACACACACACACACACACACCACACACAACACACACACACACACCTCGTGCACGCGTGTAAAGACACACACACACGCGCGCGCTCGCGCGCGGGCACATGACACTTTACGCACGCATGTTATCTCCAATTATTGCATTATGTCACTCTAAAATTAGGCACCTGTTTAATTTTTGTGGTGTGTGTCGAAACGATGTTTTGTCAACTAGCGTTCTTCTCCTTGTTAAAATGTTGCCTTCTTTTCAAACATTCAATTCCATTCTAGGTTTCCGCACTGCCGAGCTGGCATTTCTGCTGACACTGGGGGTGCCGATGACAATAGCAGGCATCCCCGGTTTGTTTTTGTTTTTAAGAAGAAATAAGCAACAAAAGTGATAGTGCCATCAAATATGATTGATTAAAAAAAAGGCAAACGGCCACTGCAAAATAGATAGCCAATATCCTCACAGATGTTTCTCATGCTTTGCGCTCACGCTTGTTGCTGTTGTAATCTCCCTTTGCTCCTAGTGCCCTTCATTTGGTGGTGATGGTGATTTTGTCCACTTCATATTGTGAAGATTTGTTTGTTCATTTGTATGTTTGTTTCATTTACATAACAAAACATGTTTTTGTACATTTGTTTTCCCTTTATGTACCTAAAGACTTTTTCCTTGTTTATTTTCCCTTTTTTCCCTCTCGCCTTGTGTTCAAATCCGACAATTGTTTTTGCAATAAACGAGACTTCGACGCCTCCACCTGTTTGAAAAATCATCAAACACAATCCTTTTCCATAAATCGATCTTGTTCAAATATACTTGTCCGAAAGCAGGAGAGTATCGTGTGGTATTGACTGAGTCAGATTATGCGTGACTGTGGCACATATTTGTTTTCAAAACAGCGATGCGATTTGCAACACAAATGTTTCTAATGGACAGCAGCGATACCCCATCTACACTATTACTAGCAAGGCATGTCTCCGCCCCTATTGTTTTTTTTTTTTTTCAGCCATACGCAAACTGTCACAAGGAAGACAAATCTAACATAAAAGCATGATCACAAAATAATGAAATACCAATATCAATAAATATGAAAGTAAATGAGATTTTCAAGCATCATCATCACATCATCATCAAAAGCACTACAGGAAAAAAAATTGTGTGAAGAAAAAAGAATGAGCACAATGACAAAAAGCGAGGTCTGTCATGTATGTTCCTTCAGAAGTCTGAACACTAATCAACACATCGGTAATTAAATGAATTATGATATGCCTTCAAACAAACTTTCAACAAAAATTCATATTCATCAGACCCATTGACGCAACAACAGATCTATGGATGTAAGTAAATAGGTGATCAGTGTTCAACGCCCAAGAACAAAACCAGAAGAAATATGTGCCAGACTCGCTGTGTCCACAGCTCACTATCTGGGCCCAGCAATCCAACATGCCACATTATCAGTGACAGGTCTGCACATTTCTTTGGAATACAAACACACAGTTGACCACATTCATTGCTCGGACAGCGCACAAACATGTCCCCTTTTAACTCTGGATACAATTTGTGAACGTCAGGGTGAAGCTGTGTGGTTGTGGTGTGTGGTGTGTGTTGTGTGTGGGTGTTGTGTGTGGGTGTGTGGTGTGTGTGTGTGTGTGTGTGTTGCGTGTGTGTGGTGGTGTGTGTGTGGCTGTGTGTGTGTGCGTGTGTGGCCGTGTGTGTTGCGTGTGTGTGTGTGTGTGTGTGTGGGGTGTGTGTGTGTGTGTTGTGTGTGTGTGTGTGTGTGTGTGTGTGCGCGTGTGTGTGTGTGTTGGTGTGTTGTGTGGTGTTGTGGTTTTGTGTGTGGTGGTGTGTGTGTGTGTGTGTGGCGTGTGTGTGGTTGTGCGTGCGTGGTGTGCGGTGCGGTGCGTGTGGTGCGTGTGTGGTGCGTGTGTGTGTGTGTGTGTGGTGTGTGTGTGTGTGTGCGGTGTGTGTGTTGTGTGTGTGTGGGGTGCTGGTGTTGCGTGCGTGTTTCTGTGGTTTCGCCGTTCGCCGCACGGCAAAGGGAACAAGGTGAGCACACTAGTCTTCCACGCAGATATTCATGTACATCCATTCCTACCATGATAATCATTATCGCCAAGCCGACCCCTAGGGCCGTGTTAAGGGTTGGCACTACTCAGGTAAAGGTAGTGCTGTCCTGACCCAAAACACCCATACTGACCAACTATTTACACGTGTGCATCATGATCACAGTATGATGACTCAGGTGGTGACATCAAGGCTGTGTGCATCATGATCACAGTATGATGACTCATGTGGTGACACCAAGGCTGTGTGCATCATGATCACAGTATGATGACTCATGTGGTGACATCAAGGCGCATCATGAAACAAGGCCGTACTAAAAGCGCCGGTGTTCGTATTTAATTTTCACTCCCAATTCGAAAAGAAAATAAACAAAGTGACTGATGAACATTTGAGGTGACCTGAACAAATTACTATTTAAAACACCCACCTGGACGACAGACCCCGCACAAACGGACAAAACGTGTCCAGCCGGAACAGTGCGTACCGTTTTGCGACCCAGATCACAACGAAATAGCTGGCATGCTGCTTAAATTTCAGACGAGAAAAATGTTTAAATGTCCTTTATAGAATGAAAAAGGTCAACGGGCTACAAAGGTAGAGCGGCAGTGAACTACAGTAAAGTAACAAAAAAAAAGGCTTTGTGAAAGAGAGTGACAGAAAAGACGAAGTTATAAGTACAGAATTTCCAAAAGGCAGCTGTTCAACGTGTGTTGAAAGACGCCCTCAGGATTCCCAGGGAGGTCCGTCCACGGTGTTGCCTTCTGAGATGCGATAGAGTTCAACATGCAGTCCATCTTCTTTTTCATTGTCAACTGCCTTGTGTATTATTTGAACTATGAATGACCCCCCCCCCCCCCCCACCCCCCCAACCATTCGTTCCGTTGCCAGTTTTGTTTTCATTACATCGGCATCTAGTACATAGACCTAGTGTGAGATGAAATACCATTGGCGATCAAGAATAGAGTCACGAGACAGGCCTAAATGAAGAAAAACATCTATTACACTAAGTATCAATATCACATCAGAAATATGTCTGAATGGTTTCAAATATACTTCAGGCTAAAACATATTGGCCTACACTTCTTTGCTAAATCAAATAAAACGTGACATTCATCAGTTTCTATCTTGTTGTCAACAGCAACTGAAATTGTCGATTTTAACCAGATCCGTTTTCCTTTTACGCGAACTGTCAGTATTATGAAAGAAGTTAATTTACCATGTGTTCTTATCGACGTCTCCAACGTACAAAGCAATACCACAGCAGGCATACACGCTTCTCTTGCCAACATGCCGGTCATTATGCCGTGTCCTTTGGGAGAACGGGCATGATTTCAACAACGACAACTTAGCAATGTTCTCTTCAACAAGCAACGCAGATACCCCTGATTTCTTTGTGAGATCTGGTCCGGCGAGATAGATAGATACACAACCCTACGCCACAATATTCCTCGTCTTTTCTCCCAAGAAGACTTCATCACAACGAGAACGGGAAAAAATGCAAACTAGATGGTGGCATAACGACAAAAGAGGGATACCGAAAATAGAGGAAAACAAAATGGAAAGAAGAACAAGAAAAAGAAAGAGAAAAGCTACCACTTGGGAAAGTCTTAGAAAGTCTCCTTAGTCTCTGCGCTGGTTAGTCGGACACAGCTAGGCAGAGGCTGGTGGTTGATTTGTCACTAAAGGCCGCTTTGCGGACTACTGGTTTTGACGGGCATCAAAACAGGCGCAGCGTTTATGGCCTGTCCCGCCCTTGGAATCTGGAAGACCTCTGGAAAACAACCAAACGCTAAAACCTGTAGCTGACCGACCCCCACCCCCACCCCACTCACCCACACTTTGTTTTATCCTGAGCTACACGTCGACCCACCACCCCCACTTTGTTTTATCCTGAACTACCCTTTGACCCACCACCCCCACCCCCACCCCACCCCACCCACACTTTGTTTTATCCTGAACTACCCTTTGACCACACCCCCACCCCACCCCACCCCACCCACACTTTGTTTTATCCTGAACTACACTTTGACCCACCACCCCAATCCCACCCCACCCCACCCACCCACACTTTGTTTTATCCTGAGCTACACTTTGGCTGCAGCTCCCAAACCTTTTTTTTACCCACGAGGGACGTTGTGATCACCGAAAGACACTTTCGTCTCATTTCCAAATCTTTACTGCAAACTCTAAATCTAAAGAGCTTTGAACAAAATGAGTTCTCCAGGGCATTCCCGAGCTATAGTCTTCTCCCAAATCCATCTACTACACCTCATCCCAATTTCCTGGCTGCCCACACCCCACCCCCCCCCCCCCCCCCCCCCCCCCAAGTCCCAGGCCTTTTTTGTTTTACTGTAACACAACATCGTTCTCTATTTTGACATCTTCTTCCACTCCAAAATCTTTTTTTCCCTAGACATCAACCCCCCACACCCGCTCCGATTTCACAGCCTTTCATCTATTGTGAAAACCCTTTCCACTGGCTCCAAAACTTTCTTTTCTTGTTTTCTACTAACACAAAAATCCTTTTCAACCCCTTTCTCTTATCTAGTATTAATACATAATTTGTATCAAAAACCCTTCACCTAACTCAAAACGTGTCTCGGCTCCTAACCCCCTGTATTCTAGCTTTAAAAAGCTCCAATTCCCGATCCCGTTATTCGATCTGTAGACGCCTAGCCTTTCAAACTCTTTATTCCAACTCCAGTATAATGTTTCGACCACACAAACGTTTACATTTTTATTCTAGTCTCTTTGGACTCTACAATTATTTTCTTTTATCATTCAAATACCTCTTTGGACTACACAACCCCTCTGTTCTAATCCCCAACACGTTTTGGGCACAAAATCCACCCTAATCCCCAATAACCCCCTAATCTCTTTATTCTCACTCCCAAACCGCCTTTAATCACGAACACGCGTTTATTCAAATCCACAAACTCCTTGGAATTCCAAACGCCACCCCGTCACGTCTGAAAACCCAAAACTTGTCAAAATCGGCAGGCGGCTTTCTTCTTGCTCCCAAACCCCTTTCCACCCGACGTCTCCCTACATGTTCTACTTACTCCCTCTCACTACTCCTGCCTTGCTCTCTCCTACATGTTCTTCTTACCCCCTCTCACTACTCCTGCCTTGCTCTCTCTACATGTTCTTCTACCCCTCTCACTACTCTGCCTTGCTCTCTCTACATGTTCTTCTGACCCCCTCTCACTACTCCTGCCTTGCTCTCTCTACATGTTCTTCTGACCCCCTCTCACTATCCTGCCTTGCTCTCTCTACATGTTCTTCTGACTCCCCTCTCACTACTCTGCCTTGCTCTCCCTACATGTTCTTCTTACCCTCTCACTACTCCTGCCTTGCTCTCCTACATGTTCTTCTTACCCTCTCACTACTCCTGCCTGCTCTCCTACATGTTCTTCTTACCCCCTCTCACTACTCCTGCCGTGCTCTCCCTACATGTTCTTCTTATCCCTCTCACTACTCCTGCCGTGCTCTCCCTACATGTTCTTCTTACTCCTCTCACTACTCCTGCCTTGCTCTCCTACATGTTCTTCTTACTCCCTCTCACTACTCCTGCCTTGCTCTCTCCTACATGTTCTTCTTACCCTCTCACTACTCCTGCCTTGCTCTCCCTACATGTTCTTCTTACCTCATACCTGCCTGCCTCCTACATGTTCTTCTACCTCTCACTACTCCTGCCTGCTCTCCCTACATGTTCTTCTGACTCCCTCTCACTACTCCTGCCTTGCTCTCCCTACATGTTCTTCTTACTCCCTCTCACTACTCCTGCCTTGCTCTCCCTACATGTTCTTCTGACTCCCTCTCATACTCCTGCCTTGCTCTCCCTACATGTTCTTCTGACTCCTCTCACTACTCCTGCCTTGCTCTCCCTACATGTTCTTCTGATCCCTCTCACTACTCCTGCCGTGCTCTCCCTACATGTTCTTCTGACTCCCTCTCACTACTCCTGCCTTGCTCTCCCTACATGTTCTTCTGACTCCCTCTCACTACTCCTGCCTGCTCTCCCTACATGTTCTTCTGTACTCCCTCTCACTACTCCTGCCTTGCTCTCCCTACATGTTCTTCTTGACTCCCTCTCACTACTCCTGCCTTGCTCTCCCTACATGTTCTTCTGACTCCCTCTCACTACTCCTGCCTTGCTCTCCCTACATGTTCTTCTGACTCCCTCTCACTACTCCTGCCTTGTTCTCCCTACATGTTCTTCTGACTCCCTCTCACTACTACTGCCTTGCTCTCCCTACATGTTCTTCTTACCCTCTCACTACTCCTGCCTTGCTCTCCCTACATGTTCTTCTGACTCCCTCTCACTACTCCTGCCTTGCTCCCTCCTTACTCCATCTGCTTGTAGTCAGCTTGGCGCATGCGCCGCGCAACGCAGCGCACCGTGGCGTAGACGACGAGGATGCAGATGACGACGCTGGCGAGGACGCCGGCGACGATGAGGGGCACGGTGTAGGACTCATCTTTGCCGGGCACCGTGCCCATGTCTCCAGAGCATTCCACGGTGTCTGCAACACCAAGGTCAGCCTCGAGGTCAGAGAGTCATGGGGGGAGGTGGAGAGAGAGCAGAGAGGGGGCGGGGAGGTGGAGGGGGAGCTCGGTGGTGCAGCGACTGAGGGATTGACCAGAGTGATTTTCACCTTCATCGACATTTTGATACTGACATGGATCCAAGCGAAATTATTTCTCAAGACTCAAAAATAAAACCGTACACACGTACATCAAATGCAGTGTTCACGGGAACGCGCGCGCGCACGCACACACACACACACACACACACACACACACACACACACACACACATACACACACACGCGCACACGCACACACACACACACGTGTAAACGGTCTTGCACACCTTCATTCATCCCCCTCCTCCATCCCCTCCGTTCCCACTCATTTCAAGATTCAAGGAGCTTAAAATCTTTTGCCCCTGTTGGGGTGTGGAAGATAAAATAGACACAAACTGGACTCATTCATAACCAGCAATTTTACGTGAAACGTTTATCAGAAAGTAAACAAAGTCAACGTCCACTAATTCTCAATTTCAACATTTGCACTGTAATAGAGTTGACACATTCAAAACTAACAGAACGATTTGAAATAAAAGAAAAGCTTATACGCCTTTCCTGAGTTTTGTAAAAGAAAAGGACAGTTTACAGTCAGAACACTAGGCGGAGCACATCAAGCTTTTCCACGCTGCACTGTCTACAGGCTACTAACCATCCACAGACCTGTTCACCCAAACGATTTCCTCGTATTTTTGTACACAGATCTGGCTAAAATACGATGAATGGGACGAATTCGAAAAAAAATC
>CM031598.1:9134888-9172388 GCA_018398815.1 Conus ventricosus
TATTTGCACATACCCCTGAGAC
Organism: Conus ventricosus; assembly: GCA_018398815.1. Lineage (NCBI taxonomy): Eukaryota > Metazoa > Mollusca > Gastropoda > Neogastropoda > Conidae > Conus > Conus ventricosus. The sequence goes on from CM031598.1 coordinate 9,134,911, forward strand.
CTTGTCCCGAGGCCGAGAGTTAAGGTCACAGGGGGGGGGGGGGGGGGGGGGGGGGGCCTCTATCTGACGGATGAAGTTGGCGTTGAGACAGGAGGTAACAGAAAGACGTGGTGCATACCTGCAGGGCTACGCTGAGGTCAAGAGCGGTGGACGGTGAAGGGGCGGCAAATGCCTGGTCCATACCTTCAAGTTTGAAGTGAGACTGAAGGCGTGAAATTGCCAGAAAGGTCAAATGATCTACACTATGCACAAAAAGAAACGCATATTTTTATTTCAGTCATTTCATGCGTCATTTAGCATTCCAAATATTACAACCACAGAGAAATAAGACATCAATCTACTGTTATGTCTATTCATTATGTCTGACTATTCACATTGGACAGAGTTCCCTGCTATACGGGGCATGTTTCTGTCCAAATTTTCCTTACTATTTTCAGCGAAAAAAATATGCGTTTCTTTTTGTGCACAGTATACCTGCAGGGTAAATGTGAGGTGAAGGGAATGAACGTGTCAGAAAGGCATGGCACCCATCTCCGGGTTTAAGGTACGGTTAGAGGTGTGAAGGTGTCAGAGAAGTATTACACTTATCTTCGAGGCATCCAGGTTGAGGATGAAGGCATGACAAAGGCATGGCATCTAACTTTGGGAACGGTCAGACTGAGAGTGATCGATATCAGAAAGGCGTGGAGAGTGATCGATATCAGAAAGGCGTGGAGAGTGATCATATCAGAAAGCGTGGAGAGTGATCGATATCAGAAAGGCGTGGAACCTGCATTCAGAGGAAAGATTAAACTGAGGATGTGAAAGTATCGGGAAGGGAAGGCACTTACCTTTAGCCTGAAAGTGCAGTAAGGCGAAATGTATGACACCGGTATAGCGCTTATGTTTATGAAGGCAAGTGTGAAGATGAGCACGATATGGTAACTACATTCAGGATACAGGTAAACATAATGGTGAACGATCGAGACAGGTTTGGCACTTATCTGTAAGGTAAAGGTAAGGCTGAGGGTAAAGAGATGACAAAGGTATACACCTATCATCAGGGTAATGGTGAAGTGCTGCAAGATATACACGGAGGTAGGACACCTACCTCGAGGGAAAACGTGAGGTTGAGGGTGAAGGTTTCAGAAAGGCATTGCACCTACCTTGAGGGAAAACGTGAGGTTGAGGGTGAAGGTATCGTTGCACCTACCTTGAGGGAAAAGGTGAGGTTGAGGGTGAAGGTATCTAAAATGCATTGCACCTACCTTGAGGGAAAAGGTGAGGTTGAGGGTGAAGGTATTATTGCACCTTCTATGAGGGAAAGGTGAGGTTGAGGGTGAAGGTATCGTTGCACCTACCTTGAGGGAAAACGTGAGGTTGAGGGTGAAGGTATCGTTGCACCTACCTTGAGGGAAAAGGTGAGGTTGACGGTGAAGGTATCACTGCACCTACCTTGAGGGAAAAGGTGAGGTTGAGGGTGAAGGTATCACTACACCTACCTTGAGGGAAAAGGTGAGGTTGAGGGTTAAGGTATCGTTGCACCTACCTTGAGGGAAAAGGTGAGGTTGAGGGTGAAGGTATCACTACACCTACCTTGAGGGAAAAGGTGAGGCTGAGGGTGAAGGTTTCACTGCACCTACCTTGAGGGAAAAGGTGAGGTTGAGGGTGAAGGTATCACTGCACCTACCTTGAGGGAAAAGGTGAGGTTGAGGGTGAAGGTATCACTACACCTACCTTGAGGGAAAAGGTGAGGCTGAGGGTGAAGGTTTCACTGCACCTACCTTGAGGGAAAAGGTGAGGTTTAGGGTGAAGGTATCGTTGCACCTACCTTGATGGAAAAGGTATGGCTGAGGGTGAAGGTATTATTGCACCTTCTATGAGGGAAAAGGTGAGGTTGAGGGTGAATGTATCGTTGCACCTACCTTAAGGAAAAAGGTGAGGTGGAGGGTGAAGGTATCACTACACCTACCTTGAGGGAAAAGGTGAGGTTGAGGGTGAAGGTATCGTTGCACCTACCTTAAGGAAAAAGGTGAGGTGGAGGGTGAAGGTATCACTACACCTACCTTGAGGGAAAAGGTGAGGTTGAGGGTGAAGGTATCGTTGCACCTACCTTGAGGGAAAAGGTGAGGTTGAGGGTGAAGGTTTCGTTGTTCCAGGTGATGGACAGTGAGGACAGGCTCTGCTCGCATGTTCCTTCATACCTCGACCCGTCCTGCGTGTTCTTCTTCGACACCGTTTCGTATGTCTGTCACCAGTCACATACTTCACCATCATATACGTTGCCTTGCCATACAGTCTTCTACTACAATCACATACATTAAAGTCATATACTTGGCCTTGTCCTAGAGCAGTCTACGTGTCTTGTGTGCGCGTGCGCGCGCACGTGTGTGTGTGTGTGTGTGTGTGTGTGTGTGTGTGTGTGTGTGTGTGTGTGTGTGTCTGTGTGTTTGTGTGCATGCGTGCGTGCGCGCGTGCTTGCGTGCGATTGTGCTTGTGTGTGTGTGTGTGTGTGTGTGTGTGTGTGTGTGTGGTGTGTGTGTGTGTGTGTATGTTAGATACAGTGAGAGAGAAAGAGAGGCGCAGGCGCATTTCATTTTTCCTGTTGTATAGAGGATTATTTGTCGCTTAGTGTGTTGTTGGTGTGTGTGTGTGTGTGTGTTCAGTTCAGTGGTTTATTTAATGTCTTTTCATCGCCAGATGATATTAGACACTTAAAAAAAAAAAAAAAAAAAAAAAAGCAAGTAAAAAACACCCTCCACACTTAACTTATCATCCACATTAGTACTTTCAAACCCACATCTGATATATGCATATTGACATGAGTGTAATAAATACCCTAGCGGTACACAAAGTTTGTTGATCTTTATAAAAAATTTGCAACCTGTGACTGCGAAATAACCATGGCAATTTCAGCAACATATGAACCATATAAGACAGTATTGACATTATCAATGTTATTCATCTGAATACCTTTCTCCTCATAGAGTGGAGTCAACACTGAGCATTCAAACAAAAGATGATGTACAGAAATGTTTTCTCTGCATACACAAGAAATACCATGAGAATATTTAGTGTTCCAAGCATTCAACCTTAATTTATGAATTAATCTAACAATGTGCCTTGGGCACGACGGTAAAGTAGCCATTTTTTTGACTAGAATTCTGCTTATGCATACATTTTTCCATAATTTGGATTAATTCACAAGAGGATAGATCTAAGGGATTGTTTAGTAAATTTTCCGTCTTTCTGTTTGCTCCTTCTTTTGCAAGACTGTCTGCTATTTCATTCCACTTTATACCACAGTGAGATGGGGACCCAACAAAAATCTATTCTTATGCCTAGTGTAATGAAACAATGCAGGAGATGTTTTATTTCAAAAAGCAAATCTTTTCTAGCTTTGCAGTCCCAACGCTCTAATGACTGTAAAACTGATTTGGAATCAACAAAGTAAAATTTGATAGAAAGCAATTGATGTATCATATATGTAAGTCAAAGCCTTCAGTATTGCATATAATTCTGAGGTATAGATTGAAAACCCCTTTCCTACATAATATGATTTCCTGACATTTAAGGTTGGTATTATAAAGCCTGAACCACTGTCAGAGGATTCCATTACCGACCCATCTGTAAACACTTTTAGATGATTTGGATAGCTGTTTTCTAGATGTTCACGAACTTCAGTTGTTAAAATATTTACATTATCCCTTTCTTTACGTGTGTGTGTGTGTGTGTGTGTGTGTGTGTGTGTGACATACACTGACTGTAGACGCACCAACCATGGCGCACGGACCTAAGGCTTTACCAGCGGCGTCGTGTTAATGCGTTGGTCTGACATCTGCCAAGCCCCATAAGTCAGCCGCCCCTACCCCCTCCCCACTCCACCACCACCACCCTCCCTTCGCCCTCTGGCCTATTCTAACTCGTTCCTTACTTATTCACGTTTCACCCCTGTGCTTTGTGGCCTAACAGAGGTGACGTAGCGCATGTGGGCTGCTCTGCACGCAGCGACATCTCATCGATGAAACTGAAACTGGTGCACCAACACGCTTTGCGGCAGATGTTTCCTAGATGCTAAAATGGGTGTCATATTGTGAGTTACATGTCAGTCGCTAAGCAAAATGTTTCTACACAAAAAAAGAACACGGACGAGATTTTTTTTCTTCTCTCAATGATGTGTACTTTACTTGGTATCAAAAACGAATTATACTTATGTGCATTAGAACATCTGCTTTCGTTCTCATTCAAGACTAGGCTTCGACTTCTTATGCAGGTTTTCCAGTGCGCACGTGGAGAGAGAGAGAGAGAGAGAGAGAGAGAGAGAGAGAGAGAGAGAGAGATGGAGAGGGAGTGAGTGAGTGAGAGACAGAGAGAGACAGACATAGACAGAGAGAGAGAGAGAGAGAGAGAGAGAGAGAGAGAGAGAGAGAGAATGTGAATGTTAATTCAGTATAAGGCAAGGCCCATAACTAAAGGGGAAGGGGAACACATACAAAAAACATATTACCAATACATCATGCAGCTGGTAACACAATAACATCTTCATTAAAGAAAACAAATACCATGCAACAAAACCAATAGCGCAGTACGATATACTTTACATATATATATATATAATATATATATATATATATATATATATATATATATATATATATAATATATATATTTGTTAAAATATTTTAAAAAATGAAGTAATAAAATATCTTTAACAGATGTTGCTCCCCAAGGGGTTGAGCACCTTCAGATTTTTAAGGACACTTTTATATTGTTCATAATATATATATATTATATTATATATATATATATATAATCATATACACACTATATATATAATATATTATATATATATATATATATATATCACATAAATCAGTTAATACCGACTAATCCTTAGACAACAAAACACACACACACGCGCGCGCGCACACGAGCGCGCACCACGCCACGCCACGAAAGCGAGCACACCATACACACACACTCAATTTACACTTCACTCTGAACTCACACACACACACACACCACACAATATATTTATAGATATATATATAATATTATATATATATATATATATATTATATTATAATATATATATAATACTCATAACATGCACATACACCCACTCACACAATTATGCCTTACCACACCACAACACAAACACACACACACACACCACACAATCAATGGTAATGCGCATCTCCTCTCTCTTCTCTCTTCTCATCTCTCTCTCTCTCTCTCTCTCTTCACTCCCCTCACAATTTGTCTTCGCATTTACTCATTACTTGTAATGAGCTATGATCTTTTGATAATAACACACACGCTTTCTGCCGTCTCCTCTATCTGAGCACTTGTGGGCATACAAGTAGTCTTATGCGTGATTTTATCGCACTGGTGTACACACCACACACACACACACACACGTCTCCCTTTTCTTTCACCACAGTCACCCCCACCTCGCTAAGCCCATACCTTTTTGCCCCCCTACCCCCCCCATCCCCACCCCTATTCCCTCTCTATTTTTTTTCCCATTCCGCATTCTTATTTTTCTTTCTTCAGATTCTACACTTAGAGGAAAGACTTAAAAACTGAAACACACAACCACCACCACCCACCAACAACATCAAACAACAAACAACCACAACCACAACCACATCACACACACCACAACACACCTCACGCTTTGCACTGTGTGTACGTGCGCCCGAGCGCGCGGGCACACACACACACTACAACACTCACACAAGCGCAGTGACCGACCACACCTCGTGAATAATTGCCTGGTTGGAAGTTCTTACCGTGGGCGTGAATGGCTGACTTCATCGCATGTAGGTGTGATGCCATCAAATCTGTGCTGTGTATGCTCGCGAGCGCCGTTGACCTCCTAAGTATCATCTGTACGCTCGTCTGTCTGTCGTCTGGTTGTATGTCTGTCTGTCAGTCTGTGAGTTCCACTAACAGAAACGGCGGTTATCATCCGTGTTTCATTGCACGGTGGTTACGTTAGTTTCACGACCATCACCTTTAGGTGGTTTTGCGCTAGGTTCAGTAACGATTGGGCCTTTTAGAGTCTGGCACACAGTAATATGTTCATTGACTATAAAATGATATCGCTGCTGTGATCGAATTCTACTTAAATTTTCTTGATGGGGCTACGATGCAGCGAGGCACTGCATTGTGCACATTATGTCAGTTGTTGTAATATTTAGAGGTTTGATTTGTCATAAATAGCTCAAATTACGTTTTTATAAATTTAAAAAAAAAATGAAATTTATTTTAGAATCAGTTCATCACCACCACCTGGAAAATCCCATCGAATTATAAGTCGTCATACTTTATTGTAAAAAGAATAACACCGGCTGTCATTTCGTTTTCACCACAAATGATTGTTGCATGTTTTATTATAATCATGATTGTGATAAATTCATTTTGTTGTTATTGCTGTTTTTTGTTGTTGCTTGTTTAGATGATGATTTTAATCCTTGCGGTTGTGTTGTTTTTTACTATTTACTACTATTATTATTATTAGTGTCTATTGTTACTGCTGGTATTAGTATTATCTCTTTATCTTTAATAATTACATTATCATTAATTTCATATAATCTAAAGTATATGCAATTGATTTGAGCTTGTTGTACCGGCCGAGGGTACGTATAGGTATGTGTTTTGGAAGAAGAAAAAAAAGAAAGAAGAAAAAAAAACCTGTATAGACCCACACAAGAACGATCCAGGGAGAGCGTGTTAACACACACAAACCAAGCCAGAGGCAAAAAGAGTATCATTGACTCTATAGTGTTTCCCACGCCGTTTTTAAATTACAATTCACATACTGCCTTAGCCAAACCTAGTGCATCATACACAGACAGGCGCATCACGGCCGAGGATGGGCGTCATCGTTTGCCGCATGCCCCCACAACCCCCCCCCTCCCCCCCTCCCCCCCCCCCCCCACCCCCCCCCCTCCTCCCCACCTCTGTCCATTGGTAGATGGGCAGTCAATAGGGAGAGACCAGACCTGCAGCTGTTTCGGGGGCGTTTATTTAGCCTTGTCTAATCGATAGGCGGGCTGAGTCCTATTGTATTACATGTATGCGTATGTGTTGGTTCTGTCATCACCTCAGCTCCCCTTTATCAGCTCTTCCCGTTTGTCTGTCTGAACTGACTGTACTGTCTGCCTCTCTCTCTATCCTCTCTCTCTCTCTCTCTCTCTCTGAAAGCATGTATGTGCATCTTGCGTCCTTGTGTGAGCATGTGAATGAATGAGGGAGAGAGAGACTAATACAGAGTAAAGAGAGACAGAGGACAGAAACAGAGAAAGAGAGACAGACAGAGACATCAGAGAGAAAATATTCGCGCTCGCGCGTGTGTAGGTGCATGCGTGTGCATGGTGTGTGTGTGTGTGTGTGTGTCGTGTGTGGGTGTGTGTCGTGGTGTGTGTGTGCGCGCGGCGCGCGCGCCCGTGCGTGCGTGGGTGTGTGTGTGTGTGTGGTGTGTGTGTGTGTGTGTGCGGGTGTGTGATGCGTGTGTGTGTGTGCGTCGTGTGTGCGGTGTGGGTGTGTGTTGTGTGTGTGTGTGTGTATTTGAAAGCTGCCTGTGTGTTTCACTGGGTGTGCTTTTCATTAGGACGTGCACTGTTTCATCGTGGATGTTGGTCATTTCATGAATTGCGCACTTTAACCGCTGTACGTCGGTAAAGATAGGGCGATGCTGGGGTGGGGGACATAAGTATAAACCGATAAGGATCCGTGGTAGTGGTAAGGATAAAACATATCAGTTCGTGAGGAAGTGAACATTACTTTTAGAAACAATAAGTATATAGCCAGCTCTGAAAAGAAGTTCAAATGATGGAGGCATTTTCGAGGAAAAATTAGCATACACTAGTTTCTTTAAAGGTTCAATGTCACACACACACACTACAATACACACGCGCGCCGCGCGCGCGCGCTACACGCACCTACACACGCACACACACTCACCACACACACACACCACAACTCACAGCGACGAAAGTATAAGCTTGTTTTCTTTGTTGTTTAGCTAAAGATATTTATTTGCCGATTTTCGATATAGCGTTCGTGATGATCGAGACACAAAAATGACCCCATATATTTCAATAAACAGTGTCATGTGACGTAAGCCTCACCATAAGGCATGTGACGCTCCATCACATGAACAGTTAGTGATATGACATCATTTCCCGTGCCACATTTAAAGGGAAGAATATTCATATGGGCTTGACTAGTGTTGCGGGCGTCCCAAAATAATTGTGAGTATGACTCATTCACACGAAACAGAATGTGGTCATTGGGTGAAAGTGACCACTGAGTGAGGGTTTAACAAGGGCTGGTAAGGTAAGAGTGTGGTCTTGTGTTTTGAATTTCTTGAGTATGACAACCTCACTAGGAAGAAGGGGGGAATGAGTCTGTTTTAACCCAGCAGTAAGGCCCTAGGACTCGAACCCAGTCAGGACGGTGGTCCTCTTTTTGCTGACCAGTCATTACAGGTGAGCAGAATTAGATAGTTGGGGAAAGCTACAAGGGGAGAAACTTAAAGTAGAGAGAAAGAAATTCAATGTTGCAATTGAGATGCAGGTTACTTACACGAAACTTATTCGTGTGTCAGCCCTTCACCCTTTACCTTCGCCCTACACCTTTCTTCTTTACCCGTGGGTGGTTTGAAGATGGGCATGGTGTGGGGAACACTCCGGTTAGTTCAGCACAGCCAGTACCAACTCAGGGAGAGGGAGTTGAAGCTCGTCATTCGCAGAGACGGAAGAAGTCGCGCAGTGAATCGAGACTAGTATCTACAGGAAGGGAGAGTTCGATGGGGGGCAGTATATTCGTCTCAGAGAGAGAGACAGGGAATTGAGAAAGCAGGGAAGCTATTTTAATTGAGGCTGGCAGGCCTCAGGTTACGGGAGTTTATGTTTTCTCCTGGTTCCAGGAATTTTGGGATAACGGAATGTGTTGGCCATAGCTGTATAGAGCGGAATAGTTTTATTTTATCTCTCTGTGGTAAAGAGAGGGATACAAGTGGTGAGATTATTTTATCTCTCTGTGTAAAGAGCGATACAAAGTGTGAAGATTATTTATCTCTCTGTGTTAAAGAGAGATTCAGGTGTGAAGACTATTTTTATCTCAATGTAAAGAGTGAACATGTGTGAAGATTGATTTGTCTCTCAGTGTGAGGAGGAGTTTCATGTGTGCGGATTTATTGGTCTATCAGGCGGGAGAGATACAGGTTTGTAAGTCTGTTTACAAGTTGTTGTTGTGGATTTGTAAGTGTTTTCCCTGAAGGAGAGGGGAGAGAAAAACATTCAGGTAGTGCTCCCTTTTGGGTGTGATTGGAAAGATTGCGTGTGCGTATGGAGTAAATGCTGTCTTGTTTGCGGTATGCATGAGTGACAGTGTGGACAGTGGTGGACACCGACTCCAGCTTCACCGAGTAGCTGCCGTTTTTTGCTACGGGAAAAAAAAAAAAGAAAGATTTCTTTTTGTGCCCTTGGGGTTTAAAAAAAAATGATTATATTTGGTACCTCAAGGGTTTGAGGAAGAAAAGAAAAAGGAAAGGTTACTATTTGTACTCGGATATTTCTATTTTGTGCCTCAAGGGGTTTGAGGGAAAGAAAAAAAGAAGAAGAAAGTTTAATTATTTTTTTATTTGGGTTGTTTTTATAATATTTGCATTTTGGTGTTGTTTTGTTTTTCTATTTTCTATATGTGTTAGTGTTGGTTGTCATTTCTCTTTGGTTGCTCTACTCCGTTTTTAGGGTTTTTTTTGTAGGATTTCTTTTTGACCCTTCCCCACCTTCATGGACGATAGCTCTACATTCTCTTGCTAGAACCTGGCAGACAAGGGGGCAGGGCGTTGAGGAATTCGCTGTCCTTCCCTAGTGGATTAGTTTAATTTTGTTCCCCTTTCCAGGGGACTGATAGCACCAACCTCTTCCTGCGTTTAGCAGGGGGACATTGGCGTTGGGAGTCAATAGTCTTTCCCTTCTCATTAATATATATTTCTTTCGCTTTCTATTGTTTCAGTTTGATTTTTCCCCTTGCCATCAGAGTGTGGGATTTCAACTTCTCCTCCGTCTCGATAGTAGTGTATGTGGTGGAGTTGATTACCGCTCTGCACAAATAAACATCTTATCTTTTGTCATCTTTTTTTTGGTGTGGGTGAGTGGTTTTCTTTGAGTTTGATGTTTGAATGTGCATTTATTGTTGATAGTTTTGTATTTTGTATTATTATTACGTAGTGGTGTATATTGTGCAAGTGATTTGTTTTTCCGTCTCATGTTTCCGGGAGACAGTGACCACTAGGGTGCTGTCTGTGGGCTTCTTTTGCTTTTTTGATTTCTGTCACTATTCGGTACTGGTATCCTTTCAGTTTCTTTTTCCTCCCCTTTTTAAAAATTCTTAAACCTTCTCCTCAATTATGCTCCTATCTAGTTTTCTTTTCTACTTTTTCATTTTTTAGGTAGGATTTCGCTAGTTTGTGTTTCTTCCCTCTTTTTTATTGTTTGTTGTTTCCATTTGTTTTGTAAAATTTATATTCACTTTTTTGTATATGGCGGTACATTTGTTTTTTGTAATTTTCGTTTGAAATTAAGTAAGAAGAGAAAGGACTGGACAGCAAGACCATTTGAGAACCCCTAAAACTTTATAAAGAATTTTATTTTCAGAAAAATTTATTGTGTTTTTTTTTTTTTCTTTTCTTAGGGGAAACAGTTTTGTATTATTAAACTTCATTTTGTTTTGTAAATTCAAATTGTTATCGTTGCAAATTGTTTTTGGAAAATAATACATCCTTCGGGATTTCATATCTACCCTGTTTTAGGAGTGTTTTCTGTTTATCGGAAATTGATTTCTTATTGTATATACTTTAATTACGTTTTGTGAAATAACATTATCATATATCGCCTTATTTTTATTCATACTTTGAGATTGTTTGGTGTTTATATCTGACGAGTCTTTATGGATGATTTGATAAAATATGTTTAAACAAGCGGGTACGCTTGGGTTTTTGAGGAGAAAAAACTTACTAACTATGTGCAACAATGCACAGTAGAGGGCAGACAGGCTAAGAGAGAGAGTCAGATAGAAAATAAATTACAGAGGGAAGCTGAAGCTGCATGAAAATTAACTACAGAGGGAAGCTGAAGAAAATAGGTTTACAGAGGGAAGCTGAAGATGAAGAAAATAAACTACAGGGAAGCTGTAAGGAAATAGACTTCAGAGGAATTTAAGTTTGAATAGTTAGAATTAGAGGACTGTTGCTGAACTTAGAAGAATACTGGCATTCGAGAGAACCCTCACAGTCGGTTCCGCAGCCATGCCTCAACCAAAAGCGCATATATTCCAAAGTTGCTCCTTTTTGGAAAAAACGGATGACATTGTAGTTTTTCTTTTCCGTTTGAAAGTAACGCAACGTCTTGTGGTTGGCATCAAAGGGAAAGTGGACATTGTATATTGCGGTCGTTGTTTAAGGGTTGACGCTTGACACTGTCCCACTCACTTGCTGCGAAACATAAATTGAACTGTCTGGATTCTGTTGAAAGAAGAACTCCTCAAGAAAAATTTCATGTTTTATGCTGATCGTTTCTCGAACGTTTCCGTTCTGTGGCCTGGGAAAAAGGAGAATGTTTCATCGTTTTTGATCGTATGGAGTCTTGTTTGGATCGATGGATCGATTTTGTCTAAAAAAGAACAAAACTTTTCAAATCACTGCGAGATTCCTTCTTAGAGAACAACTTTTCCAGAGGCGTGAGCAAAGATCTGGCCACTTTCCTTAATGAAAGGCAATTTGAAAAACGTGGAGGTAATGTGTCTGTATGGCTGATCAGTATTGTATCGCTCCCCCACCCCCGCTAAGGGCGTGGCTATTCCCTTTTCCATTTTCATTCTTTGAGTCTCATGCGTCTGTACTATCATCAGGACAGGGAAGTTACAGGAAAGGAAATCGTGGTGTCATTTTTGAGTCATCTAGGGATATACCTATACTTGGAAAGGACAGGGATCTTCCGCGGTTCGAGTGATCTTTAGTAAATACAGTAATCACCGCCGGGGAAAAAAAAATAGACCCGTTACTTCCTCAGCAACGTTCCGAGGTATGGACATCGAACCACCACGTAGACCTTTTGGGCAAGTTAGGGCCAGTAACAGATGTTCACTAAATCAGTCAGCTGCCGATCAGACAATGCGCTGTTTCGTTTGTGATGGCAAGAGTTCCATCTGAAACAGATTGCCCTTGTTCAGACCGGCGTTGAAATTTCAAAAACCCGATTAGTCTCCACTGATTGTGAAGAAGGCCTTGTTTTGGCACCAGTTCAATCTGTTGATGGACTGGCTGTTAGAAACGGAGCCATCAATGGATAGCAGGCTTCGGTTTTGCGAGACATGGGTGCACTAATGATGGGGTACGGAAATCTTTCGTGCTTCAAGTCCAGTATCTCACACTGTCCAAAAAGTGTAGGTCGTTTGGAGCATAGATTGAACGGTTTCCGCTGGCGTGTTTTCAGTCGACACACCGTACTACTCGGCTTTCTTAACCGCGCCCTGTCTCATTGATAACACAGTTGCGATTGATCTTGGGCTATTTGCAGTGGTCGCTTCAGTACTGGTGGTGCTGGAGGATCGTTTTTTGTTATTGTCTTGTTGAGTACTTGATCAAAACGTCATTGAGCTGGGAAAGGCTACAAAGCCGCTAAAAGTCTCAAAAATGGATGAACTCCAGATTACCCAGATGATTTAAAAGAAATGCAGGGAAAAGTCGAGACGCTAACGGAACAATAATTTCTGCTGCTAACAGACTGTACTATGGACCGTACCAACGGACAAACCAACGTACATATGGACTATGAACATTCTCTACAGGTGTGTCACACTGGACTGGACACAGATCAAGTTGTGGATTCCAAACCACTTAGAGAAACGAGTACTGCATTCGCTCATTGATGCATTGTCTCGCTGGTCACTGGGAATCAAAAAGATCTTAAGAGAGTTTTTTGATTCTTTTTTTTTTTTATGGGTCAGGGTGTCAAAGGAAGTTCGAAATACTGCCGCTCATGTGACTTATGCCCAAAAGACATCTCAGAAAGGTCGCGTCCCTTGTGCACTTTGCACAAAATGCCTCTCATTTCCGTTCCATTTCGGATGGGAGTAGCTATTGATCTTGTTGGACCGCTAACACTGTCTTCTTCGGGATATCGCTATATCTTGACTTTGGTGGATACAGCAACAGGTATCCAGAAGCATTCCACTGAAGAATAGTGATACAGTCTCTGTCGTGAAGCCTACTTGCATTTTTTTCCTGAGTGGGTCTTCAGACGAATTTCTCTCGGATTGTGGAACGCAATTCATTTCTGATCTCATGAGTGAAATTTACAGACTGTTGTCAATCTCTTCCATTTCAACCTAGCCATATCATCCCAATCGAGTGGCATGGTGGATCGTTCAATGGAACGTTTTTTAAGTCCTGGTTGAGAAAGGTTGCAAGGCCAAGAGCCCCAGGAATGGGATCGTTGCGTACGCTTTGCTTTTTTGCATACTTGGGAAATGCCGACGGAAAACGCTGGGATTCTCACATTTGAGTCTGACCTTTTGGACACTCACAAGGGGTCACTTTGGGATCTATTGATGACACCAATGGACGGATAAGACGGGAAATACCTGTCAGTAAAACTGATTACAATACGTTATGAACTGCATAATGTTTGAGGATGCATGTGAGCTTGCCTCAACAGTCAGCTGAAGGGAAAACAGATGTGTACAAAGGTTTTGCTGACAGAAAATGCAAAGGCACGTTTCCTTCAGTGTAGGGGATAAGTCCTTGTGCCTACTAACTGTTGACATAAACAAGCTTCGTGTTGTGTGGAAGGGGTACCTTTTCAGGTGGTTGAAAAACTTTACTGCAGTAATTTATAAGATCAAAAATGGCAAAACACTGAGAAGGTATTCTGTGAAACTTCGTTGAAGATGTATGTTGAAACGTACAAATTGTTGCTTCTATCAAGTCAGGTTGAGTGGATATGTCTGTGTCAGAAACTGATGTCAACATGACCAGACATTATGTCAGTGATGAATTTGATACCCAATGTAACGTACAGGGGACAGATCAAAGTATGAACAACAGCAAATGTTGGAATGTTAAACATCTACCTGTGCAGTTGATGTGTACACTTCCTATTCCTGTCTATCAAAGGTGAAACCTATGAGGTTTGTGGTTCTGTCGAATGATTTGTCTTAAGTCAAACTGAACAGCTCAAAGACATTTGAAAGTCTTTCAGGATGGTGTTGAAGATTCACCTGGTTCAGTAACTGGTATTGACCCCAGTGTATTCAGTTAATTGAAATACCAGTGCGAACCAGACCTTACCCCTCCATTGCTAAAAAAGAGTGTGGTTGGGAGAGAAATCAATGTAATGCTATGATTTAAGGTGATAGAACCTTCTAACATCTCCGTAAAGCTTCACCAGTTGGTTTGGTGGAAAAAAACAGATGGATAGGTGCGTTTCTGCAGGATTACAGAAAAGTAATTTAGATCACGGTGTGCGATTGCCGAGCCTAATTCCAGACATTGAGATACTTCTGTGTCAGCTTCTGAAGGAAATTATTTTGTGAATGTTTACTTGATTGCAGGAATACTTTTTATGTTGAACAGTGCTGGTACACAAAAGGTCATGGCTGATTTGTTTGTCACGTGCGTTGGAATATTCATGGTCATATGTAACTGTATCATGGGAAAGGACTTTTCTGTTTTTTGTCTTTCTTATTGATTACGGTATGTGATCACATTTGAAAGTGCATTGTATGCATATGGTCGATTTAATCAAGTGGTTTTATGCATTAATTTTGCTTATTGAAGTGCACTAGATGTTTTGCAAAGCAAACACTACTTGATGTTGATGTAATTACATATTTATTCTTGGTAACAATGGAAAAAAATCAAGTAATGTTATGTCTACTTGCTGGTGAAGATGAATTTATATGTATGTGAGATGAGAAATAACTCTTTAGAAAATGTATATATGCATGTTTTGATTGTGCAATGAGGACAAAACCAATGTTTTCATTTGTCATTGTCAACGATGGAAAGCATGTGACTTTTCAATGGTCTATAACACTACATGTGGGAAAAAGAAAACTATGTTTACTATGGTTTATTTTGTTTTCATGTCTATTGAGAAAAATTTGACTTGGAATTATTCTCATTTTCATGAGGGTTTTTGAAACTTATGAGAGACAAAGATCAAGGGAAAAAATGTGCTTCACATCTTAATGTATTGAACACAAGTTGTGCTTTGAATTGTTTAAATCCCTAATTGTTTTTTCATTGTTATTTGTGAAATGTATTTTGTGAGAGTGGTGATCAATTATGAATGTTTTTTTATTTGAAAGATTGAAGTTTGAACATGCTAGTTATGGTGGATCATGGTGATTGATTCTATACGTTATGATTAATTTGAGTGTATTCACAGTGCGAATGGTTACACATTTTGTGATTCATGGCTGAGATGTGTTAAGTGAAGTTGTATATCCTTTAAAAAACTTTTTGGGGAAAATTGTTTTCATCCCCTGGATGGGGGGTGTCATGTGACGGTAGCCTCACATCAAGGCAGGTGACGCTCCTCATTGAAGTTAGTGTTTGAATCATCTTACCCGTGCCACAATTTAAGGAAAGGAATATTCATATGGCTTGACTAGTGTAAGCGGGCGTCCCCAAAATATATTGTGTGTATGACTCATTCAAGAAACGAATGTGGTCATTGGTGTGAAAGTGACACTGAGTGAGAAGTTTACAAGGGCTGGTATGGTAAGGTGCTGGTCATGTGTTTTGAACAATGAGTATCACTCACTAGGAGAAGGGGGGAAAGAGTCAGTTTTAACCCTGCAGATGGCCTAGAGACTAGAACCTGTCAGGGACGGTGGTCCTTCTTTGGAACAGTTCATTACCAGGTGAGCGATAGATCGTCGGGGAAAGCGACAGGGGGAAAAACTTAAAGATGAGTGAAAGATTCATATGTTGAATGAGAAGCAGGTTACTTACACGAACCTTATTCGTGTTTCAGCCCTTCACCTTTTACCCTTCGCCCTTCAACCCTTCTTCTTTCACCCAGTGAGGTGGTTTGAAGATGGTTCATGGTGTGGGAACACACCAGTAGTTCGCCCAAGCAGTACCAACTCTCAGGGAGAGGAGTTGTAGCTCGTCATTTCGAAAGAAGACAGAAGAAGTCGCGGAAGAGAGTCGTGACTCGTATATCAGGGACGGGAGAGTTCGAGGGCTGTATATTGTCTCAGAGAGAGAGTCAGGGGAATGAGAAAGCAGGGAAGCTTTTTACTTGAGGCGGGCAGGTCCTCTGTGGATTACGGGAGTTATGTATTCTCCTGGTTCCGGATTTTTTGGGATAACGGAATGTAGAAGGCACATAGCTTTATAGAAGCGGAACAGAGTATTTTATCTATCAGTGTAAAGAGAGATACAAGTGTGAAGACTATTTTATCTTCAGTGTAAAGAGAGTCAAGTGTGAGATTATTTTATCTCTCAGTGTTAAAGAGAGGTTACAAGTGTGAAGATAAATTTTTCTCTCAATGTAAAGTGATACATGTGTGGAAGATTGATTTGTTCTCGGTGTGGAATGTGAGGAGGAGATACTTGTGTGCGGATTTATTTGTCTATCAGGCGGAGAGAGATACAGGTGTAAAAATTCTGTTTACAAGTTGTTGTTGTGTTTAGTAAAGTGTTTTCCATGAAGGAGAGGGGGAGAGAAAAACATTCGGTAGGTGCTTCATTTTGGGTGATGGGAAAGTTTCGTGTGCGTTTGGAGTAAATTCTGTCATGAATGCGGGTTTGCAGTGACTGTGTGACACACAGTTTATATATATATATATTATATATATATATTATATATATATATATATATATATATATATATATATATCAGTGTGGTTTATAAGCCTAGAGTTATTTTTAACATGTGCTCGACCCTTGGGGAAGCACATTAGATAAGAATGTCATTAATACCCTTTATACTTTGTCTTATATAATCTATCTATCTATCTATCGAAGGAGAGATGAGAGAGAGACGAGAGAGAGAGAGAGAGTTCTTGTTATTGTGCTGTTCCTTGCCCTGTTTTCTCTTCTCCTTCTCTCCCTCTTTCTTCTCGCTCTCGCTTTCTGTTTTCTTTTTTTTTGGTCTTTGTTCGGTATTTGTATAAAAACAACTGGCGCTTTACTCTGAATGGCGCATGATGACAGTTTTTATTTGAAAACAACTTTTCCCCGACTAAGGACGGAAATCAGTGTGGAGATGAAGGAGGAGACGACGGCCTGGAATGCGAGGACTGCCTCATAAAACAGGCAACCAGAAATCAAGATCATCAATGGGTTAACATGGTCATGTACACCTAGATAGAATTGATATGGTTGCCACTCGAAAAGCAGGGGGTGTGCTCTGTGGTTCTATGGATGCATGTGCATGCACCGGATTTAGATCATCCGCAGGTGCAAAGGAAAACCCTGCCCATGTTGTGTATCAGCTTCTGAGAGCTCTCCAACTGGCATTGACAGATGGCATCAGACGTCCGCACACCCTCGGTACAGGAGTTCTGCTTGATGATGAAAGCAAAAGATAGGTATGTGTTCCTGAAAGTCTGTCCGTGTTCATTTCTTCTACAGTTTGGATGTCAAGCTCTGAGGGGGAATGCTTATAACGAAGACGTCGGTGAAGGTGACGAGGAACACGGTTTAAGAGGAGGGTCCTCAGTCTCCCAGACAACTGTGTGCGATTGTCACAGGACCAACACGCCCGACACCAAATCATGTGGCATTCACGAGAACCCGCGCGAAGCCACTCGTTTCAAAACATCTTGCGCCGCTTTCATAAATACCATGGTATATAACAAGTTATCGCTGCTTGTTGCAAACTGACAGTGCAGTGGAAGACGATGCTGTGGCCGCAAGGGGCCACTTAACCACCTGTCAAGGAAGTCCGGGCCCAAGAGGTGTGTGACTTGATAAACCGCAGTCACATCAGCGGTCTCCAACCTCCAGGATCCTATTCTCCCCCCATCACAGGACGCACCGCACGCAAACACGGTGGGCCTCAAGAAGACCACAGATAGAAAAGGAGTGTGGAACAGAAGGCTTGAAGGGGAGACGAGAAAGAAAAAGATCCGTTAAGAAAGGCAGAAGACAGAATAGGAAAAAGGTGGTTACTATTTGTCTGGGCCCTCACTCCTAACCTTTCTGACATGGGAACCCTACCAGGGGCATCAATTCCTACCACGTAATGCTTGGCCAGTCAGCAACTTGGCTATACAGGCCTAGCAGTGTTCACAACAACTAACCATCTACTGAGTTTTGATGCCCCGTCAGCAAAGCCTAAAAGATCACAGAACCACGCAAGCCCTCCGACCACGGCAAGGTTGCAACCCCCGGAGGGCGATGCAGGGTGGGGACATAAGTATAAACCGAAAAGAACGCTGGTAGTGGTAAGGATAACATATCAGTTCGTGGTAAAGAGAACATATCATTTAGAACACCAAAAGTATATAGCCAGCTCTGAAAAAAGAAGTTCAAATGATGGAGGCATTTTCGAGGAAAAATTAGCATACACTAGTTTTTAAAAGGGTTCAATGTCACACACACACACACACATACACACGCGCGCGCGCGCCGCGCGCACACGCACACACACGAAACACACACACACACACACACACAGCGACGAAAGTATAAGCTTAGTTTCTTTGTTGTTTTAGCTAAAAAAATTATTGCCGATTTACGATATAGCGTTCGTGATGATCGAGACACAAAACTGACCCCAATATATTTCAATAAACAGATTATAAAATATATATATATATATATATATATAAATATATATATATATAAAAATATATATATATATATATAAATATATATATATATCAGTGTGGTTTAAAAGCCAAGAGTAATTTTACAAGTGCTCGACCCCTTGGGAGCAACATTAGATAAGACAAGTATTAATAACCTCTTAATACTTGTCTTATCTATCTATCTATCTATCTATCTATCTATCTATCGAGAGAGAGAGAGAGAGAGAGAGAGAGAGAGAGAGAGAGAGGAGAGAGAGTTTTTTTTGTTATTGTGCCGTTCCTTTCCTGTTTTCTCTCTCTCTCTCTCTCTCTCCTTCTCTCTCTCTCTCTCTCTTCTCTCTCTCTCTCTCTCCTCTCTCTCGCTTTCTGTTTTCTTTTTTTTTGGTCTTTAAATTCGGTATTAGTATAAAAACAACTGGCGCTTAATCCTCTGAATGGCGCATGAATGACACATTTTTATTTGAAACAACTTTTTCCCCCGCCTAAGGACGGAATCAGTGTGGAGACTGAAGGGGACGACGGCCTGGACATGCCGAGGACTGCCTCATCAACCAGCAACAGAAATCAAGATCATCAATGGTTAACATGGATCATGTACACCTAGATAGATCTGATATGGTTGCCACACGAAAGCAGGTGTGCTCTGCTGGTTCTAAGGAAGCATGTGCATGCACCGGATTTAGATCATCCGCCAGGTGTCAAAGGAAAACCTGCCCATGTCTGTGTATCAGCTTCTGAGATGGCTCACCTGGCATTGAAGCTGGCATCAGACGTCCAGCACACCCACGGTACAGAGTTCTGCTGTTGATGAAAGCAAAATGATAGGATGTGTTCCTGAAAGTCTTTCCGTGTTCATTCATCTACAGTTTGGAAGTCAAGCTCTTGAGGGGAATGCTTATAACGAAGACGTCGGTGCAGGTGAAGAGGAAACACGGTTTCAGAGGAGGGTCCTCAGTCTCCCCAAGACACTGTGTGCGATGTCACAGGACCAACACGCCCGACACCAAATCATGTGGCATTCACGAGAACCCGCGCGAAGCCACACGTTTCAAACATCTTGCGCCGCTTTCAAAATACATGGTATATAACAAGTTATCGCTGCTTGTTGCAAACTGACAGTGCAGTGGAAGACGATGCTGTGGACCCTAAAACAGGAGCTGTGACTCCACCACACTGTGTCCCGGTCTCTTGACACCCCTCACTAGTGACAACAGAGACATTACTGACTGAAGGCTCGACGGGATGAACACTTTCCACGAAGTACAGATGGCAGCGTGGCCGGGAAAGGGACTTGATGATGACAAACCCAAGCTTCATGTGCAGAAAGCCTACAAGCTCCTGTAATGATGGAAAGAAAAACTTTCCTGCTGAAGTTACAGGAGGTTAAACAAGCCCCAAATCAACAGAGAACACCGAAATGAATGTTTTGTATTGCCACCAGACAGCCAAACAGTACTAGGACCACTGCTCAGAATCTTTGTAAAGAGGCAAGATGAAGAGCATATAAAGGGAGCTGAGCAAAAGCTTCAACCACGAGAGACAACAGAGTCACCTGAAGTGACCAGCGTGAGGTACATGCCCACTGCACTAACACCTGAAGTGACCAGCGTGAGTACAGCCCACTGCACTAACACCTGAAGTGACCAGCGTGAGGTACATGCCCACTGTACTAACACCTGAAGTGACCAGCGTGAGGTACATGCCCACTGTACTAACACCTGAAGTGACCAGCGTGAGGTACATGCCCACTGCACTAACACCTGAAGTGACCAGCGTGAGGTACATGCCCACTGTACTAACACCTGAAGTGACCAGCGTGAGGTACATGCCCACTGTACTAACACCTGAAGTGACCAGCGTGAGGTACATGCCCACTGCACTAACACCTGAAGTGACCAGCGTGAGGTACATGCCCACTGTACTAACACCTGAAGTGACCAGCGTGAGGTACATGCCCACTGTACTAACACCTGAAGTGACCAGCGTGAGGTACATGCCCACTGCACTAACACCTGAAGTGACCAGCGTGAGGTACATGCCCACTGTACTAACACCTGAAGTGACCAGCGTGAGGTACATGCCCACTGTACTAACACCTGAAGTGATCAGCGTGAGGTACATGCCCACTGTACTAACACCTGAAGTGACCAGCGTGAGGTACATGCCCACTGTACTAACACCTGAAGTGACCAGCGTGAGGTACATGCCCACTGCACTAACACCTGCTCTTCATACACTGCGCGCTTCTTAAGAGCTCATGTGAAGCACAACAAAAAGAATGGGCCGGCAACATGCTGTCACCACATCAGGCCGACTGCAAGGGAGGATAGGACGCAGCCTCCTCGGTCCAATGAGCGCGGAACAGGTCATGCATGGCAGGAACACCGCACACACGAGAAATCAGAAGGACAACCCCTCCTTCCCTCCCTCCGCCTGGCCAGGAAGACACAAACCCTGACCTCAAAAAGATCCCGAGAAAATCTGGAGCGATAAAACAGATTTCTTTTTAAGGAAACATATTTTTAGTTATAGTTTATCCGCCAAACATCTCTCCCATTGTCTCCTCCTCATTTACCATTCCTGCCATGACCAGATCTATATGATAAAAACACACACACACAACACACACACACACACACTTTCCTGCCGTCTCCTCTTATCAAGGCATTTGGTGGGCATGCTAGTCATCTTATGCGTGATTTTATCTGCGCAGGTGTTAAACACACACACTCACTCACCACACACACACACACACACACACACACACACACACACACAGGGGATAAACAAACTGCAAGAGGAATTTATTTGTTTGTGCCCTTAATCTGGTGGGTAAACTATAACTTTTCTTTTATAAAATGGTTTCAGCTTCCCCTGCAGTCACTTCACTTCCAAACTAATGCAACAGAACGTTATCTGGCCTGGCTTGCTTCTGATGAGTCTGGGCCTTTGTGGAGTCCTTTGCAGTAAACTTCAGCTACATGTTGGACGACGTGAAAATGGTTTATGTGTGTATGATCAAGCACAGAAGGATAAGGTCTAGGGTGAGTCTTCATGTATCTCAAGCCATGCTGCCACATTTCAAGAGAGTCAGCCATACCAGCGATGCTGGCTGGGGCACAGTGTCTTTGAGACTGACCAGCTCTCTCGGGATGTGATGGAGCTTTGACGCTGGACCCTATGCCCAAGAGCTTCCCACACCACTTCAGTCAAGTGGACCCCGACAAAGGCGAGAGTAGCGTGGCCGCAAGGAAGCAAGGAGGGAGGCGGTATCACTGGCATTACACACTTCCTCAACCCGGGGCAAGTGTGCAGTGTCTTGCAGAGGTCGCATCTTGCTTAAGAAACAAGCGATGCATTTCGTCTTGAACCTGATGACAGCCAGTCACTACACAAGAGAACTGTTGCTGATGATGGCTTCGGTGACCAAGAGATGGCAGAACCTTCTGATGCAAGTGTAGAGACACCTGGATCTAGGACGGGAGGAAAACACTGGCATTGTGTGAAAGCAGAGCGCTAACCATCCTTGTCTTCTCCAAAGTACTGATATTTTTCCTGATGTTGAGAGTGCCTTCTTCCCCATGATGACCTGCCTTTGAAGCCGGGACAGCGACACAAAGGAAATACACCCCTACACATATCTCTGTAAATATCTACACATAGAACCCGATATTCTAAAGACATGGCCTGGCTTCGTGCTATCAGAGGAAGTGACGTGACGTCGTGCGTTCTTTTCACTGGAAATTTCGCAATTTTGTTTTTCCAGTCGTTATAAAATTCTGTCCCCTGTAGCTGCACGCAAACAAAATGGCCTTGACATTTCCTCTTTTTTCTTTAGAAAAAAACAACAACTCTGATTTCATTTACAGCCACAACTGTACCCCTACCTGAATGATTAGCTGTGACGTTTATAGGAGATCTAGTTGTGACGTTTATAGGAGATCTAGTTGTGACGTTTATAGGAGATCTAGTTGTGACGTTTATAGGAGATCTAGTTGTGACGTTTATAGGAGATCTAATTGCAAAGTGAGGCGACTGCAGGCGGAAACCAAAACAAATGTGAAAAAAATCATTGATAGATCTCATTGATAGATCTCATTGATAGATCTCTGTCCATTGATAGATCTCATGCCTGCGAAGAACTTAGACAAACGAATCAGAAGGCAAAGCACGACGCGCTTCGACCTCTTAGGTCTTCTTCAGACAACATACACAACATTCAGGACAACGGAAACCACCGAGCAATCAGACAACATACACAACATTCAGGACAACGGAAACCACCGAGCAATCACGTATCTCCATCCAATTCGGCGCAAGATGGGCTTTGATTTCAGTTCTCCAATGTTATTGGAGATACAAGTCGGGACAGAAGGATCTACCCGATTTCCGGAGGGTTTCTTTCTTTCTCTCCTTTTTTTTTCTTACGTGAAAATGGTTCTTTTCGGCGGATAACCAGAACACGTTGCAAGCCTCATGAGCTTTCCGTGTCATCAAACAGCTCCGTTGATAACCAGGACACGTTGATAACCAGGACACGTTGATAACCAGGAGACGTTGATAACCAGGAGACGTTGATAACCAAGACACGTTGATAACCAGGACACGTTGATAACCAGGAGACGTTGATAACCAGGACACGTTGATAACCAGGAGACGTTGATAACCAGGAGACGTTGATAACCAGGAGACGTTGATAACAGGGACACGTTGATAACCAGGAGACGTTGATAACCAGAGACGTTGATAACCAAGACACGTTGATAACCAGGACGTTCCCAGACGATAGGCTGGATCTATTGAAAGGGCATCGCCGTCTCTTGAAGGGCCCTAGTGACAGTTCTGCTCTTAGTGATCACGCCATTCAGACTGTTGAAGAGATCTGCTGAAAAATCGATGGTGCACCCAACGCAATCACTTCACTGAAGTGCCATCCACAGCAACCAGAGATGCACTAATGTTTCATTTCAGCGCCTTCATGATCAGTCCTGGCCTGCATGCATGGTAAGTGACTGGATACCAAAAGTGGCATATGGTTTAGAGTTAGATGCACCCTGATTGTTTTACAGGATGTAAGTTACGTTTTTTATTACAATTCTTTAAAACATAGGAGGTAGGTTTAAGTCCCGAACCATCTTCACTTCTGTTGTTTAACCCCTGAAAGTATGTCAGTCAGACAGAAGACAAATAAAACAACAACAATGACAACAACAACAAAACAAAAAACGTATCAGGGCGGCTGTAAAACCGCATATCTACAGAAACAGACAATTTTCAGGCCTGGTCTAATTGTTTACCACATCTCTAATCCAGATGAGTTCTTAACAGCTAGCATAATCCTTAAATGCACTAGTATAGAAATCTAATACTTAATACACGATATCTGCTCCTTTTCCTGCTGTGAAAGCTTCATTACATATATGAAAACAACGTCATGGGCTGCTTTATTCTTCCGATTTCATGAACCTACACAGAGAAAAATAATAACGACCATCTGTTGCATCACTCTACTATCACGTTTCAGTGTGTGATCAAATTTGATTAGGTGGTGTGTGACAGGAATGGGGGCAAGGGGAGGATGGGGCGGGATGGAGACTGGGAAAGAGACAGAAAAGAGGGGGGTGGGACACGGAGGGGCGGGGGGAGACTAGATGTGTGGGATTAAGGGTAGGGAAATGGAAGCAGGGATCATCCATGTCCGAGCGAGCTCAACTGCGCACTCGACCTGCGGATGACAGTGACTGTCAAATGGATGCGTCTGTCTGATGCTGTTAAGTCTCGCTTTCTCTCAGCTTTAGGTCTTGTTTCCTGCAGGTAGAAATAAAACCTTCCAGTAGATCAACCAGAAATGAAGCTTTCTCCCTTCAACGTCCTTGACGGCTTATCTTCTTATAGTCCGTCTGATTGCCAAACCATCACACATATGATTACGTTGCTTGGCTATTGCGACCAACCTTCAAAAACAAAAGTATGTCACACGTTTAAAAAAAAAAAAAAAAAACACCCGCCGTGTTTCGAGTCTATTTGACACGAGAGCGTTTATTTGTTTCGAAGCTCTTGTGATATAACATGTCTCACCGTCATCTGCAAGACAACAGATTGCCTCAAACATCTGGAACAGATGAAGCTGGTTTGAAAACATTGTGAAATAAGTGATGGGCTGGACGAACAGAGCCGGTACAAGTCTGGTCAGCGTTGTCGGCTTCTGATACACCGTTAATTGGTAGGTTTAATGACAGGAAGGTTGGCACTAACACCGTCCCAACTCTGCCCCTTTTTCCTGCAGAACAGACTATCAATATCACCTGTCACCTATCCCGGAGTCTTGAAGACCGTTGGGGCGCCACAGAAGACTTCGCAACCACCTTCCTCCACTCCTCCCGGTTCTCAGACAGTTGCTGAGTGTGAGGCCAGTCCATGCACTGATGTTGTCCTCCCATCTCTTTCTCTGTCTTCCTCTCCTTCTGCCTCCTCGCACTGTTCCTTGTAGAATGGTCTGGCCAGTCCTGTTGATCTTGAAACATGGCACACCATCCCTTTTTCCTTCTTATGACAGAGCATAAAAGGTCTTCGTATGTTCAGTGGCTTGCCTTACTCTGGTCTGGATCACCAAGTTGGTACTGTGGTCTTTGTTTAGACCATTATTAACCCCTGAGCAAACGTTGGCTCTGGTATTGGACTTTAACTGAGCTCTGATGTTCTTGCTTTGAACTACTTCACTGCTCTCAGTTCCTGTCCAGTGTTCATGAGCTGGGGTGATTTTGCGATGAATGTCAGTCTCAAGGTGCAAAACAGACTCAAAATAATAAAATCACACTTTTAGCAGCAGTTTCGATTTTTAAATGTATTGACCATGGCCATGTTCTGGTACTAAACAAAACGTTGAACCTTTGATAATTCAATCTGAGCAGCAGGTAAGGAGATCCAAACCAATCATGATTGGAATTCAAAGAAAAAATAATACAAACCATTCCAACGTTATGGCGTAGACTGCGTTGCGAAAGATTTTTTTGTTTTGTTTTTTCTCTACAAAGGATGTAATCCCAAAATTGTGAAATGCTCACAAACATCCTAGTTGGCCCAGACAGTATTCTTTCAAATATAATATTCAAAACTCACAAGTTTAATTCGGACCGGCTACGAATGATCAGACGTACGGGCTCCAACACAATTACAAAACGGAAGGTTGCAAACCATTTTCAGTGTGATTGTTAGAAAGCATGTCTGTATAATGACATTGTTTTGGTGATGCGCGCATGTTTGGTGTGGGTTGTGAGGGGCCGGGGGGTGAAGGGAGGTGTCCATAGGAAACTTTGACTTGTGCATCTTAGGCGCCTACAAGCGCTAGCATTATCAAACATGGTAGAACAATGTATACTGTGAAGACGTTTTCAACCGTTTCTTGCCTGAAGAGCTCACAGAAGGCTGAAATCCATACGCGGCTATCAACTTTCTCAGCAATATTAACAATAGTTTAGAACTAAGATTTTCTTTATTCATTCTGATTAATGCCAATTATTGTTTATACATAGATAAAAAGGAACATTACAAATAAAATGAAAACGTTGTAACGTATGTTAGCCTGCATTCTACTTAGATCGTTCTATTCTAATGCGTTTTCTGCCACGCTCATATTGATTAAATACATCACTACGGAACTAGTGTGGGCTAGATATGGATGTATCTTGCCAAACATTGCTGAGAAAGACAAGACGCGTTTATCATGAAGACAAACCGTTATCACTGCAAGTGAATCTAAATTAAAGCGACAAATAAAACAGTCCTCTTCTTCTTTGTCTTCTTCTTCTTCTTATCATCATTCATCTCATCATCATCATCATCTTCTGCTGTTGAAGGCCAACGATCAGTTTGTTGGAATCTAACTGAAAAAAAAACTCCTACTTATTTCCAAACAAAACGCGTTTACAAAAAGTATAAGAACATCAAGTAAGCTTCACGTTGTCGCCAAAACGATAGAAAGTGGACGAAAAACAACAAACGAAAGTGAGGTATAACATGAAATACGTCACACATATTACGTCAAAACAAGACATCGTACCTTGCCTGAAGTTTCTTGATGATGTACATTTAGAATACATCAGCATTAATTCTTGAACTTTCAGTCAGAGATACCATAGCAAAGATACCAATGTTGAGTGTTGGTCATTTATAGGTTGACGTGGACTGTAGTGGGAAGGGGGCCTACGAATGATATGACGGTAATGATATGAGGGTAACGGCAACTATGAGAAAAAAGGGTAGTGTGTGCGGGGAAAGAGAGGGGCGAGAGGAAAGAGGAAGGGTTGGGGATAGGGTGATTGGGGTTGATGGCCTTTTTAGGGTCATTTAAGGCAATGCTATGCCGTAAGACGGACCATGAAGGCAATAGACTGAACCAAGGAAACAGTCAAATTTGTCCAATGGCAACACAGTTCTTATAACGGGAACAAGGCAACCTTACATGTGTCCCACACGGTGTAACCTATCCAGCCTCAACCCTTTACCTTTCTGTGGTGTTCATTCTGTGTCCCGTACGGTTTAACCTATCCAGCCTCAACCCTTTACCTTTCTGTGGAGTTCATTCTGTGTCCCGCACGGTTTATCCTATCCAGCCTCAACCCTTTACCTTTCTGTGGAGTTCACTCTTCCCATCTGGTCAAAACAGGCAAACCTAATTTTAAAGTGACGATATTGTTTGCGATTTGCGACTCAAGCTGTTAACAGTTTAGTACGTCAACAGCACTTACTTTCGTCAGTGGAAGTCTTATTGGAAGACGTGGCGTCATCAGTTGATGTTCATTCGAGGGCGTGGTACCACCTGTTGACGTGCAATTAAGGCAATTGAAATTATGAATAATACAAGACCTCGAGCACAATAATATCAAAGCTTACTGTAACTGAACATAAGGAACACGCGTTGAAACAGAAAGTATGTACAGGTACATACA
The DNA here is from genome assembly GCA_018398815.1 of Conus ventricosus. Classification (NCBI taxonomy): domain Eukaryota; kingdom Metazoa; phylum Mollusca; class Gastropoda; order Neogastropoda; family Conidae; genus Conus; species Conus ventricosus. The sequence continues at coordinate 9,162,684 of CM031598.1, forward strand.
TCCCATATATCCCTTGCATGTACTTTAGGTTTCGTTTAAATGTGAGATCGTGTGTGTGTGTGTGTGTGTGTGTGTGTGTGTGTGTGTGTGTGTGTGTGTGTGTGTGTGTGTGCGAGCGAGAGAGAGAAGAGAGAGAGAGAGAGAGAGAGAGAGAGAGAGAGAGAGAGAGAGAGAGAAGTACGGGGAGGGCGGTAGGCGCGCGCGCGACTGAGTGAGTGAATGTGTGTGTGTGTGTGTGTGTGTGTGTGTGTGTGTGTGTGGTGTGGTGCGTGCGTGCGTGCGTGCGTGCGTGCGTGCGTGCGTGCGTGCGTGCGTGCGCGCGCGCGCGCGCGCATGTTTGTCTATGTGTGTCTATGTGTGTGTGTGTGTGCGTGCGTGCGTGTGTGACCAAAAAGAATGCTTCATGGCAGTTGGTGGTTCAGAACTAGAAGCATGGAGCATATGCCACATACGTAGAAGTCTGTGACAATTTAATGATAATTTCTCAGGTAATAAATCAGTGTCAACATCACTCTTTGAGTGACACCGTCAGAAGTTCCTTACTTCCTGTGGGTCGAGAACTTTACACGTAAACCGCTAGAAGCAGTTAAAAACCGTCATCATTTGTCTCGGAAGCAGCTTACATACAAAGGATCAATGAACTATTGGTCAGGGGAAAAAAACCGAGTCATAGTATACTCACCGTCCTCCATGTTAGCTTACTACATTAGTCACCGAGCCATCTACTCTCTTTGATATGAATGTTGACTACATGTACACGTCGTATTAAGACAACGCACCAACAAAGACATTTCAGCCCTAAAACCCTTTGGTCTGAAATACACAGCTTGCGTGTGTTACATGGTGATGCTAGGATCAATGCAAAACTGCAGAATAAATGTTGTAGGCTGTTGCTGGTTTTGCCATGTCACTACTTACACTAGCCAGCCCAAAAAGTCCTGCCAAAGTAATATAATCACATTCATCACCATTGCTCTTTCCGTTATACCAGACTGCGCAGACGCAGCATGACAGCGCTCACAAAGCCTTTATATTATTAATTAATATTTCATACTTTAAAGACAGCCACCTGTTACATACAGACCCATCCTGCTTTGTGAATAATGATAAAGAGCCTTTCAATTCAATTAAGACTTCAAGAAAAACAAATATCACTAATAAAAGATAGGTCTATTTAAACGACGGGGAGCTCTTTATTCAGTTTCATGTTCCACACAGTTCAGTCCAATATGTGGGACTCTTTCAGGGGTTCAGTTTCAAGTCTTAATCATTAGCACACAGTGGATCACACAGCCCTTTTCGGGATTGTAAAAACTCACAGGAAATTACATGACATAATACAGAGGTCAAATCATCATCATAACTATGAATATTCTGAACAACAAACCAAAAATACTGTTGATGAAATGGCAGCTAAAGTCTTCACATCTCATGGCGATTTCTTGCTCCCGGACCCCGGACACCCCCCCCCCCCCCCCCCCCCCCCAAAAAAAAAAAAAAAAGGTCGGATTAAACGTGCTACATAGGTTCAGTACATGTACTGCAATAGGGTATATCTTTTTTCAACACGATTCATTTTTGTGTTGGTAAACATACTTTTGACGGATGTAAAGCGCGCGCATTGTGTTGTGGTGTGTGTGTGTGTGGTGTGTGTGTGTGTGTGTGTGTGTGTGTGTGTGTACGTGCGTGCGTGCGTGCGTGCGTGCGCGCGCGCGTGTGTGTGTGTGTGTGTGTGTGTGTGTGTGTGTGTGTGTGTGTGTGTGTGTGGTGTGTGTGTGTGAGTGTCAGAGAGAGAGAGAGAGAGACAGAGACAGAGACAAGGAGCAAAGGCAGAGGAGCTGGGAAGTAAATACTCATCATACTTTATATACCCATCAAACATGATTGTAAAGATATTGACTACATCATCATAACCATCACCATCATCATTGTCATAAAAAAAGAACAGTGAGGATAATGCTAAGACGTCCATCTTCATGAAACTAAAAACATATAAAGATTACAGCACCACGCGAACGCAGTTTATGGCTTGGCAACAAGGAGACTTGACGTCTATATAAACACCCACACGACATCCCAGTGAAACCAGTTGTGTTCAAACCCAGCAACGAAATGCTAAATGAAACAAGCAAACAGAAACAGAAACAAACGCATGCGGAAAGGGAGTACAAGAATTGACATGCCAGTGCAAGTGGAACCAAAAAAGTCCAGTTTAGCATCCTGTGGGTTACTTTTCATCTTCATTTAGACCGGTGCTTGTTCTACGTATACACCGCGCGCGCGGATATAGATAGACAGATGTACACAGATTCCCTAACTTACCTTTGCTTTAAAACAATTCAGAAACAGACTATTTCATTTGTTCTCCTGCAATTTGTAAAATAAATCATTACATGACAAAACACCGGTATGGTGAGTATCATTCATGCACCTGTTCACCTCCGCATCTGTTCACTGACGAAGGACGTTAAGCAAACCAGTGTGCTCTATGATTGTGTTGTCACCATAGATCGAATGACCGCACAGGGACATGGGCGTGAATCATGCTCATTGCTTATTAGAACAGTTATTTTGGACCTTGTGAAGTAAGTGGATTAATTGTTATACGCCTTTGAAATGCATGAGCTAGTTTTGAATCAAATTCTGTTCTGTTCCGTTCCGTTCCGTTCCGTTCCGTTCCTCCTCCTCTCTCTCTCTCTCTCTCTCTCTCTCTCTCTCTCCTCTCTCTCTCTCTCTCTCCTCAGTTGTTACATAATTTAGTTGTGATGAGCTAGTTTTCGGTTTTTATCAACATGTAATGTTTATTCAATCCGGAACACTCCCTCCGTCACACCCTCCCTCGCTCCCCTCCTCTCTCTCTCTCTCTCTCTCTCTCTCTCTCTCTCTCTCTCTCTCTCTCTCTCTCTCCTCTGCATATCAACCGGAAGAGGCAAGCTTCCTTTACCATTTCCCAGGAATCACAGTCTTCAAAACAGCAGTAATCTCATTTTTCATTCAGTTATTAGCATTTTATCTCGGCATACTCGGCGAATGTCGGCAAAACACTTCGATGATGTGCAGAGAATTTGAGGTTAGGCAGAACCTTTGAACAATCGAAAATCATCACAGTAGCAATGAGAATGATGATTATGGCGACGATGATAAGTATCACAACAACAAGAATAATGATGATGAAAAGAGAGTCGTTCTCAATACATACATTGGCTCAAACACCTCCAATTTCCGAGCGTCACCCCGAACATAATGTATGTAACTGACAATTTTTTTTTTTTTTGCTACTTATACACATGCTACCGTGCTACAACTATGGCTACGACCCAAAATAACCATGCATTCCTACTCTATCCTGTACAAACCGTACAGCTTTTTCCCTCAGCAATGCAGAATACCTGACTCGTCTATCGCCACTGTAGAACTTTCGTCATCGGTGTCATTTGCGGACGACTTGTCGGACCCTTCGTCTATTTCTTCATAGTCTTCATCATATTCATAACCGTCATAATCTTCGTCGTATGTGGGTTCGTCTTCGTCTTCATCATCGTAAACAGCTTCGTCCTCATCTTCATCATAGATGGGTTCTGTTTCGTTTGAGGAGTCGCTGTCTGGCGACAGAATGACGCCTGCGTCAGTGGCGTTGTCTCCGGGACTTACGTCATCAAGTGACTCATCCGTGACGTCATCGGGTGATGGAACTGGCGTTGTGTCGTTGTCTGCTGGCACGTCCCAGCCCTCTTCCTCTTCCCAATAATCGTCATAATCTTCGTCGTATGTGGGTTCGTCTTCGTCTTCATCATCGTAAACAGCTTCGTCCTCATCTTCATCATAGATGGGTTCTGTTTCGTTTGAGGAGTCGCTGTCTGGCGACAGAATGACGCCTGCGTCAGTGGCGTTGTCTCCGGGACTTACGTCATCAAGTGACTCATCCGTGACGTCATCGGGTGATGGAACTGGCGTTGTGTCGTTGTCTGCTGGCACGTCCCAGCCCTCTTCCTCTTCCCAATAAGGATCATCATCATCATCATCACCATCATAAAAGTCTGTTGGAGAAGTGTCGTCACTCCCAGTCACGTTCAAACCGTCACCAGCAATGCCATCGACTGAAGAATCCCCTGTCGGAACGAGCGCAGTCACATTCGGTGTGTCCTCGTCAACATCGTCGACCACAGCCTCGGTGTCGTTGGCAGCGGTGGGGCCAAAGGTCAGGTCAGAGCTGGAGGTGCTGTCAGAATCGGGGGCAGAGGTCGGGGCATCGTCGTCACCGGGCGTGCCCTCTGTGGGGATGTCATCAAAGAGAGACTCCTCTTCATCCGGTGTGTCCTCCGTGGGCGTGTCATCTGAGGGTGTACCTTCTACAGGGAGATCCTCAGCAAACGGTTCATCTCCGGCGGGTGTATCTTCCGCGGGTGTCTCCTCGGTGGGTGTTTCTTCTGCAGGCGTGTCTTCAGGTGTCTCTTCTGGAGGTATATCTTCACCAGGCGTTTCTTCGGGGAGTGTTTCTTCAGTGGGTGTTTCTTCGGGGAGTGTTTCTTCAATGGGTGTTTCTTCAACTGGTGTTTCTTCGGGAAGTGTTTCTTCAGTAGGTGTTTCTTCGCCTGGTGTTTCTTCAGGGAGTGTTTCTTCAGTGGGCGTTTCTTCTCCTGGTGTTTCTTCAGGGAGTGTTTCTTCAGTGGGCGTTTCTTCGCCTGGTGTTTCTCCAGGGAGTGTTTCTTCAGTAGGTGTGTCATCAATTAGCGTTTCTTCGGCAGGTGCGTCTTCAGCAAATGAATCCTCAGTGGGCGTATCCTCTGCGGGTGTATCTTCCGCGGGATCTCCGTCGGTGGGTGCACTCTCAGTAGGGATCTCCCATGCCGCAGTATCTTCCGTGGCCCCGTCACCAGCGTCAGCAGTGACGTCATCCGCAGGGACAGAGTCGTCATCGAATGACGACTCTGCAGTGATGTTCTCGCCGTCTTGTGCACCTGTTGCGTCTGATATGTCAACAGGAAGCAAGAGATGTGTGTAACAGCTCGTGCAATGATGAAGAAACAGTGATGGTCAACGCGGATAAGTAATCAGGGATTTAATCAACGGTGTAAAAGAAAAAGATGTATTTGGATTTATTCATTTTATTCCAACAATGTTTCACAAAAAGGGGGGGCGTTTCTTTTTTCTTTTTGTAAAACTTTTTTTTACAACACACACACACACACACACACACACATAATTATAATATATAATTTTTATATATATAATATATAAATAAATATATATAAATTAAAAAAATAATTAAATAACCAGTATTTAAAAAGGTTTTAAAATGGAAAAATAAAAACCCACAAATTTTTTCAAGCAAAGTCTCTCTCAGGTATACAATTTGGGCACGCCACCGTTATATATAGTGTTTTGTGGGGGTGAGCTCTGGCGTGTGGCACGGGGCCTGGGTTTTCTTTTTGGGGCGCGTTCAGGGGGGACGGGGCCAAAGGAATGGTGCATTGACAAAGATTTCCATTTAGCCTGCAATTGTTTACCATTTCTACTTTAGAGTTCGGGGATGCTGGGTGGGGTTTACATAATATCAGCCACTTTTCTGTAGAACATAAGTTGCATTTTTTAGAAATGTTGTTGTATGGTGTTGCTCTTTTTATAATTGTCCATGATATGTTGTAATCTATTTCTTATCTTTAAGCTTCCAAATATATTTACTTAATTCTGTTTGGTTTTTATATTTTTCATTTTTGAAGACTGTTTATGGTTTGCATATCTGGTTTTAAAGTGGTTTGTTGTAGAGGCATTTGTGCCTCTACAACAACATTGTGTACCAAGCTACGGTAACAACAGACAGTGATAAAGAAACATACATAGGGATTACAGCAAACCACTTTAAAACCAGATATGCAAACCATAAACAGTCCTTCAAAAATGAAAAAATATAAAACCAAACAGAATTAAGTAAATATATTTGGAAGCTTAAAGATAAGAAAATAGATTACAACATATCATGGACAATTATAAAAAGAGCAACACCATACAACAACATTTCTAAAAATGCAACTTATGTACTACAGAAAAGTGGCTGATATTATGTAAACCCCATCTAGCATCCCTGAACTCTAAAGTAGAAATGGTAAACAATTGCAGGCATAAATGGAAATCTTTGTCAATGCACCATTCCTTGGCACGTCTCCCCTGAACGCGCCCCAGAAAAAGAAAAATCTACAGGCCACGTGCCACACGCGCAGAGCTCACCCACCCACACAACACACTATATAATACTGGTGGCGTGCCCTGATTGTACAACTGAGGAGAGCATCCCGCTCGAAACAATTTTGTCGTTTTTACTTTTTCCATTTAAAAACCTTGTTTTATATATATATATATATATATATATATTATATACCAGTTTAAAATAGATTTTAAAATGGAAGAATTAAAAACCTACAAACTTGTTTTCAAGCTAAAACGCTCTCATCAGGATATACAATTTGGGCACGCCACCGGTGTTATATATTGTGGTGTGTGGGCGTGTGAGCTCTGTGCGTGTGGCACGTGGCCTGCCGGTTTTTCTTTTTTGGGCGCGTTCAGGGGGGACGTGCCACGGAATGGTGCATTGACAAAGATTTCCATTTATGCCTGCAATTGTTTATCATTTCTACTTTAGAGTTCAGGGATGCTAGGTGGGGTTTACATAATATCAGCACTTTTCTGTAGTACATAAGTTGCATTTTTTAGAAATGTTGTTGTATGGTGTTGCTCTTTTATAATTTTCCATGATATGTTGTAATCTATTTTCTTATTTTTAAGCTTCCAAATATATTTACTTAATTCTGTTTGGTTTTTATATTTTTCATTTTTGAAAGACTGTTTATGGTTTGCATATCTGGTTTTAAAATGGTTTGCCGTGATCCCTATGTATGTTTCTTTATCACTGTCTGTTGTTACCGTAGCTTGGTACACAATGTTGTTGTAGAGACATTTATTGTTCAGAGGGCACTGGTCTTTTTTTGTGCAATTACAAGATCCTTTCATCACCATCTTTGGTTGTGTTGTTTTTGGTTTTATTGGAAGAATCAATTATATTTTTAAGGTTGGGCATACACGAGTATGATAGCTTGACGGTATTTTTGTTGAATATTTTAGATAGTACATGTTCTTTTGGGAATGATGTTTTAAGGATTCTGAGGAATTCTTTTCCTACGTTAGTTTTTGTTCTTCCATCATATGGAGGGTTATACCATATAATTTTTCTTTTCCTGTTTTTTCCTGTTGCTGTTCATGTTGTTATCTGGGTTATATTGTAATTTGTAGTTGTAGCCACAATTTGTCAGCGCCTCTTGGTATTCAGCTGCTGCACTGTTAAATTATTTCTCATTGCATGACAGTTTAGATAATCTGTTGTTTATACCATTAGGTATGGTTTTTAAGATGGAGGGTGGATGGTTACTATTGATGTCTACATAGACAGGTGTGTCATTAGGTTTTTTATATGGTTTGTATGTATGATCCTTAAGGTCTAATGTTATGTCTAAATAATTTACTGTTGTTTTGTTGGCTTCTACTGTGATTTTTAGGTTATGGCTTTGAAAAATTTTACAAAGTTCTTTTTTCTTGTTTTCAATGGTTTTTGGTTTATTGTTTAACGTGGCAAGACCGTCATCTCTGTATAAGCCAACCTGTTTACCAAGTATTTTCTGTATATGAGACAACATGAAAAGTCCAACTAATTCACACGTTTCAGCTCCATCATAAGATCCCATCGTGACATCGAATGTGGAATTTATGCTGGGTTTTTTTTTTATCCAAGTTTCACTGTTGCTATGGAGAAGAGTTTTCTTAGTGTGGAAAATGATTTCCATCTCAGAATCTGTTATATTTGTATATTTGTTGGCGAATCTTAGTGCTTTAGTGAGTAATTCCTCATCAACGGAAGGGTAGAAGTCCACTATGTCAAAAGTAATGAACACTGTATTTTTCTGTTTGTTCAGTTCTTTAAACCATTGGATAACTTCGTAACTATTTTTCCAGAGATTGTATTCAGTGTTTGTTTTTATGTCCTCTATTGCTTTTTCCAGGATCTTTTTACTAATTTTGCCTAATTCAGATTTTGATGGGTTTATCAGTCTACAAGTAGGGTTGTTGAGAAAGTTAGGTTTGTGGTCTTTAAGGGATATAAAGGCTTCTTTTATTGCTGTTGCTTCTATCCTATCACCTAAATCCATCTGGTGCACAAGTTCTTTTTCTTTTTTGCAGATGTTGTCATAAGTCTTCTCAGCTTTTTTATAATTTTTCTGAATATTTTTGTTGAGGAGTTGAGAGTACTCATTAGTTTCCATTTTATAGAAATTGTTTGTCTTGTCCGCCTTTATGAATATTTTTTTGTCATTCTGGATTTGTTTTATGTTATTATTCAATGTTGTTTGGAAATTATTATGTGGTTTTCTGAATTCAATGTTAGCTATTAGGTTTTTTCATACTTTCTTCAAAAGGTTTCATTTCCTCTATTATAGGTGGCGATCTCCATGACTTAAAACCATAAGTTTTTTTATCTTCCTTTTTGGCATCTGGGTTCAAAAAGAAAAACGCTTTCCACCTCATGTTGCGCACAAATATTTCAGTCTGTTCTATGAGTTTTTTCATGTAAAGTTGTGGATTGGAAAAAGGTATATTTTTGGTGGACTGCCCAAAGTTAATTCTCTCCATTTTAAATTTAGATTCTGCTAGGCCACAGTGCTCAACGTGAGGAGCAATCAATAAAATCAGAATTAAAAAGCCACTCAGAACGTAAAAAGTGCTCGACCATGTAGGGAGCGACAAAAAAATATTCATAAAGGCGGACAAGACAAACAATTTCTATAAAATGGAAACTAATGAGTACTCTCAACTCCTCAACAAAAATATTCAGAAAAATTATAAAAAAGCTGAGAAGACCACATATGACAACATCTGCAAAAAAGAAAAAGAACTTGTGCACCAGATGGATTTAGGTGATAGGATAGAAGCAACAGCAATAAAAGAAGCCTTTATAACCCTTAAAGACCACAAACCTAACTTTCTCAACAACCCTACTTGTAGACTGATAAACCCATCAAAATCTGAATTAGGCAAAATTAGTAAAAAGATCCTGGAAAAAGCAATAGAGGACATAAAAACAAACACTGAATACAATCTCTGGAAAAATAGTTACGAAGTTATCCAATGGTTTAAAGAACTGAACAAACAGAAAAATACAGTGTTCATTACTTTTGACATAGTGGACTTCTACCCTTCCGTTGATGAGGAATTACTCACTAAAGCACTAAGATTCGCCAACAAATATACAAATATAACAGATTCTGAGATGGAAATCATTTTCCACACTAAGAAAACTCTTCTCCATAGCAACAGTGAAACTTGGATAAAAAAAAAAACCAGCATAAATTCCACATTCGATGTCACGATGGGATCTTATGATGGAGCTGAAAACGTGTGAAATTAGTTGGACTTTTCATGTTGTCTCATATACAGAAAATACTTGGTAAACAGGTTGGCTTATACAGAGATGACGGTCTTGCCACGTTAAACAATAAACCAAAAACCATTGAAAACAAGAAAAAAGAACTTTGTAAAATTTTTCAAAGCCATAACCTAAAAATCACAGTAGAAGCCAACAAAACAACAGTAAATTATTTAGACATAACATTAGACCTTAAGGATCATACATACAAACCATATAAAAAAACCTAATGACAC
>CM031598.1:9181448-9201448 GCA_018398815.1 Conus ventricosus
AAACAAACTACCCTGCGCCAGAGTCCCAGTCTCATAACCCACTACAGACGCTAAAAGGTAGTTATATCAAGCACAGGAAGCGGGGATTATATCTCGTGTGCCATTTCAGATGAGTAGCATACACGATGTGGCTGGCCAGTGTCTTGAGACTACACTTCTCATATGACTGACGCACTTCCGGCTTGCCCACACCTTAGTCTGCAAAACAGTAGCGTGGAAGGCAAAGGGCGGTCATGCATAACACATAAGGCAAGGGAGGTCTTGCAGAGTGATCTGCAAGCAAGCTGCATTTCTTAATGAGACAGCCATACCAGCATGTCGGGTGCTGGGAGAGCTTCGGTGATGAGAGCTTTGACGCTGGACCCTCTATGCCAAGAGTTCCACACCACTCAGTCAAGTGGACCCGACAAAGGCGGAGTGCGTGGCCGAGGAAGCAGGAGGGAGGCGTATCACTGCATTACCATTCCTCAAACCGGGCAAGTGTTGCTAGTGTCTGCAGAGGTGCACTTCTTAAGAAACAACGATGCATTTCGTCTTGAAGCCGGATGACAGCCATCACACAAAGAGAACTGTTGCTGATGATGGCCCGGTGACAAGAGATGGCAGAAATTCTGATCACAGTGTGAGACACTGGATCTAGGACGGAGGAACACACTGGCATTGTGTGAAAGCAGAGCGCTAACCATCCTTGTCTATCTCCAAAGTACGATTTTTTCCTGAGTTGAGATGCCTTCTCCCATTGATTCTTTGAATCGGACTAGCGCACAAAGGAATACACCCTACACATATCTCTGTAAAATATCTACACATAGAACCGAAATTCTAAAGAATGGCCTGGCTTCGTCTATAGAGGAAGTGACGTGACGTCGTGCGTTCTTTCACTGAAAAATTCGCAATTTTGTTTTCCAGTCCGTTATAAATTCTGTCCCCTAGCTGACGCAAACAAAAAGCCTTGACATTTCTTATTTCTTAGAAATAAACCTAACATTGATATCATTTACAGCACAACTGTTACCCTACAGAATGATCTAGCTGTGACGTTTATAGGAGATCTAGTTGTGACGTTTATAGGAGATCTAGTTGTGACGTTTATAGGAGATCTAGTTGTGACGTTTATTAGGAGATCTAGTTGTGACGTTTATAGGAGATCTAATTGCAAAGTGAGGCGACTGCAGGCGGAAACCAAAACAAATGTGAAAAAAATCATTGATAGATCTCATTGATAGATCTCATTGATAGACTCATTATAATCTCTGCCATTGATAGATCTCTGCCATTGATAGACCGCGAAGACTTAGACAAACGAATCAGAAGGCAAAGCACGACGCGCTTCGACCTCTTAGGTCTTCTTCAGACAACATACACAACATTCAGGACAACGGAAACCACCGAGCAATCAGACAACATACACAACATTCAGGACAACGGAAACCACCGAGCAATCACGTATCTCCATCCAATTCGGCGCAAGATGGGCTTGATTTCAGTTCTCCAATGTTATTGGAGATAACAAGTCGGGACAGAAGGATCTACCCGATTTCCGGAGGGTTTCTTTCTTCTCTCCTTTTTTTTCTTACGTGAAAATGGTTCTTTTCGGCGGATAACCAGAACACGTTGCAAGCCTCATGAGCTTTCCGTGTCATCAACAGCTCCGTTGATAACCAGGACACGTTGATAACCAGGACACGTTGATAACCAGGAGACGTTGATAACAGAGACGTTGATAACCAAGACACGTTGATAACCAGGACACGTTGATAACCAGGAGACGTTGATAACCAGGACACGTTGATAACCAGGAGACGTTTTGATAACCAAGGAGACGTTGATAACCAGGAGACGTTGATAACAGGACACGTTAAATAACCAGGAGACGTTGAAACCAGGAGACGTTGATAACCAAGACACTTGATAACCAGGACGTTCCCAGACGATAGGCTGGATCTATTGAAAGGGCATCGCCGTCTCTTGAAGGGCCCTAGTGACAGTTCTGCTCTTAGTGATCAGGCCATTCAGACTGTTGAAGAGATCTGCTGAAAAATCGATGGTGCACCCAACGCAATCACTTCACTGAAGTGCCATCCACAGCAACCAGAGATGCACTAATGTTTCATTTCAGCGCCTTCATGATCAGTCCTGGCCTGCATGCATGGTAAGTGACTGGATACCAAAAGTGGCATATGGTTTAGAGTTAGATGCATCCGATTGTTTTACAGGATGTAAGTTACGTTTTTTATTACAATTCTTTAAAACATAGGAGGTAGGTTTAAGTCCCGAACCACTTCATTCTGTTGTTTAAACCCCTGAAAGTATGTCAGTCAGACAGAAGACAAATAAAACAACAACAATGACAACAACAACAAAACAAAAAAACGTATCAGGGCGGCTGTAAAACCGCATATCTAACAGAACAGACAATTTTCAGGCCTGGTCTAATTGTTTACCACATCTCTAATCCAGATGAGTTCTTAACAGCTAGCATAATCCTTAAATGCACTAGTATAAAATCTAATACTTAATACACGATATCTGCTCCTTTTCCTGCTGTGAAAGCTTCATTACATATATGAAAACAACGTCATGGCTGCTTTATATTCTTCCGATTTCATGAACCTACACAGAGAAAAATAATAACGACCATCTGTTGCATCACTCTACTATCACGTTTCAGTGTGTGATCAAATTTGATTAGGTGGTGTGTGACAGGAATGGGGGGCAAGGGGAGGGATGGGGCGGATGGAGACTGGGAAAGAGACAGAAAAGAGGGGGGTGGGACACGGAGGGGCGGGGGGAGACTAGATGTGTGGGATTAAGGGTAGGGAAATGGAAAGCAGGGATCATCCATGTCCGAGCGAGCTCAACTGCGCACTCGACCTGCGGATGACAGTGACTGTCAAATGGATGCGTCTGTCTGATGCTGTTAAGTCTCGCTTTCTCTCAGCTTTAGGTCTGTTTCCTGCAGGTAGAAAATAAAACCTTCCAGTAGATCAACCAGAAATGAAGCTTTCTCCCTTCAACGTCCTTGACGGCTTATCTTCTTATAGTCCGTCTGATTGCCAAACCATCACACATATGATTACGTTGCTTGGCTATTGCGACCAACCTTCAAAAACAAAAGTATGTCACACGTTTAAAAAAAAAAAAAAAAAAAAACACCCGCCGTGTTTCGAGTCTATTTGACACGAGAGCGTTTATTTGTTTCGAAGCTCTTGTGATTAACATGTCTCACCGTCATCTGCAAGACAACAGATTGCCTCAAACTCGGGAAAAAGATGAAGGGGTTTTGGGAAAACATTGTGAAAAAAAAGTGATGGGTGGGAACAGACCCGGTTTAACAATTTGGGTCAGCGTTTGGGGCTTCTGTACCCCTTTAAATTTGGGTTTTGGGGTTTAATGCCCGGAAGGGGGGCCAAAACCACCGTCCCAACTCCCCCCTTTTTTCCCCTGCAGAACAGACTATAAAAAATTAAACCCTGTCACCTACCCCGGAGTTTTTAAAGGGCCCGTTGGGGGCCAAAAAAGATTCGAAACCAAATTTCCCTTTAAACCCCTTCCCCGGTTCTCAGCCCAGTTGTGGTGGGGAGGCCAGTCCTTGCACTGATTTTTGTCCCCCCAAATTCTCTTTCCCCTGTTTTCCCCTTCCCTTCTGCCTCCTCCCCATTTTCCCTTGTAGAATGGTCGGGCCCCAGCCCTGTTGACTTGAAAACAGGGGCACACCACCCCTTTTTTCCTTTTATGACAGAGCATAAAAGGTTTTCTTTGGGTTCAGGGGTTTCCCCCTTACTCTGGTCGGGTTCCCCAATTTTGGGTTTACGGGGGGTTTTGTTTAGACCATTTTTAAACCCCCTGAGAAAAATTTGGGGTTTGGGTTTGGATTTTTAAACTGGCTTGATGTTTTTGCTTTTAAAATATTCCTTGCCCCCTCATTTTCCTTTTCCAGTTTTTCATGAGGGGGGGTGATTTTGCGTTGAAATGTCAGTCTCAAGGTGCAAAAAACGACTCAAAAAAAAAAAAATTCACACTTTTAGCCCCCCCATTTTTTCCCGATTTTTAAATGTATTGCCCAGGGCCCAATTTTCTGGTACTAAAAAAAACTTTTTGGCCCTTTTGATAATTAAAATCTGAGCAGGGGGAAAGGGTGAACCAAAACCCCAAATCATGTTTGGGAAAATTAAAAAAAAAATTTAATCCCAAAAACCTTTTCCAAGTTATGGGTAGATGCTTTGCAAAAAGTTTTTTTTTGTTTTGTTTTTTCTCAAAAAGGGGATGTAACCCCCCAAATTGTGAAATTTCACAAAATTTTTGGTTGGGCCCCGGGAACAGTATTTTTTTAAAAATAAAATTATTCAAAAAATCCCCCAAGTTTAATTCGGCCCGGGCTACGAATGATCAGACCCCCCGGGCCCCAAACACAATTCCCAAAAAAAAAAGGTTGAAAAACCATTTTCAGTGTGATTGTTAAAAAGCTGTCTTTTTTAATGCCCTTTTTTTGGGGTGAGGCGCGCATTTTTGGTGGGGGTTTGTGGGGGGCCCGGGGGGGTGAAGGGAGGTGCCCATAGGAAATTTTTGACTTGTGCATCTTAGGGCTACAAGCGCTAGCATTATAAACAGGGTTTTAGAACAATGTTTACTGGGGAAGGGACGTTTTAAAACCGTTTTTTGCCTAAAGAGCTCAAAAAAGGGTGTTCCATACGCGGCTATCAATTTTTCTCAGCAATTTTTAAAACAATAGTTTAGAATAAGTTTTTCTTTATTTTTTGGGTTTTAATGCCAATTATTTTTTTTACATAGTTAAAAAAAGGAAAAACATTACAAAAAAATTTAAAAAACTTTTGTAACGTTGTTAGCCTGTTTAACTTAGTTTCGTTTATTCTAATGCGTTTTCTGCCACGATTTATTGTTTAAAAAACTCATACGGAATAGTGTGGGCTAGATATGGATGTATTTGCCAAAAAGGGGAAAAACCCCCCAAAGAGGGTTTTTATCATGGGAGACAAGACGCGTTTATCACTGAAGTGTTAAAAATTAAAGGACAAATAAAAACAGTTTTTCCCTTCTTTGTCTTTTCTTTCTTTTATCATCATCATCATCCTTCATAAAATTCATATTTTTCTGCTGTTGGGGCCCAAACGATCGTTTTTTGGGAATTTCTATAAAAAAAAAAACTCCTTTTTTTTTCCCAAAAACAAAACGCTTTTACAAAAAGTAAAAGGGAATAAAAGGAAGCTTCCGTTGTCCCCAAAAACGAAAGAAAGTGGGCAAAAAACCCAAAAAAAAAGAAAGTGAGGTATAACAAAAAATCCGTCACACAAAATTCCCCGCCCAAAAAAAAAACATGTACCTTGCCCTAAAAGTTTCTTGATGATGTAAATTTAAAATTACATCAGCATTAATTCTTAAACCTTTCAGTCAAAAGGATCCCAATAGCAAAGATCCAATGTTGAGTGTTGGGTTTCTTTTTAAAGGTTGATTTTGGACTGAGTGGGAAGGGGGGCCTACGAATGTAGCGGAAATTATATGGGGGGTTAAGGGGAACTTTGAAAAAAAAGGGTAGTGTGTGGGGGGGAAAAGGAGGGGGAGGGGAAAAGAGGGAAAAGGGTTGGGGATAGGGTGATTGGGGTTGAGGGCCCTTTTTAGGGTTTTTTAAAGGCAATGCTATCCCGGGTAAAAAGGACCATAAAGGAAATTTAAAATAAACCCAAAGGAAAACCCTTTAAAAATTTTGCCCAAATGCAACACAGTTCTTATAACGGGAAAAAGGGGCCCCCTTATTTTTTCCCCCAACCGTGCCTATCCACCCTAAACCCCTTTTCCCCTTTCGGTGGTGTTATTCGGCCCCTTTAAGGGTTTTAAACCTATCCGGGCCTAAACCCCTTTAAACCTTTTGTGGAGTTCTTTGTGTTCCCGCCCGGTTTTCCCTATCCAGCCTAAACCCCTTTTCCCTTTTGTGGGAGTTCACTTTTCCCATCTGGGTCAAAAAAGGAAAACCCTAATTTTTAAAGTGACGATATTTTTTGCGTTTTGGACTAAAGCTTTTTAAAACATTTTTAGTAGGGAACAGAAATTACTTTTTTGGGGAAAAGTCTTTTTGGGAAAGGGACGTGGCTTTCTTCAGTTGAGTGTCATTCGGGGGCGGGTACACCTTTTTGGGACGTGCAATTAAGGCAAATTGAAATTATGAAAAATTCCCAAAAACCTCGAGCAAAATTTAATATCAAAGCTTACTGAAAATGCATAAGGAACCGCTTTTGAAAAAAAAATTTATTTTCAGGTACTTTAACCCCCCTTTTTTATACCCTTGCATGTATTTAAATTTTTCTTTTAAAATGTGAGATCGTGTGGTGTGGTTTTGTGTGTGTTGTGTGTGTTTTGTGTGTGTTGTGTTGTGTGTGTGTGGTTGCGACCCGAGAGAGAGAGAGGAGAGGAGGGGAGAGAGAGAGGAGGGGAGGGGAGAGAGGGGAGAGAGAGAGATTTAGGGGTTGAGGGGGGTGGGCGGCGCGGCAAACGGGAGTAAATGAATTGTGGTTGTGGTGTGGGTGTGTGTGTGTGGTGTGTGCGCGTGCGTGCGTGCTTGCGTGGTGCGTGCGTGCGTGCGTGCGTGCGTGCGTGCGTGCGCGCGCGCGCGCGGGGAAATGTTTGTTATGTGTGTTATGTGTGTGTGTGTGTGGGGCCCGTGGGTTGGGGCCCAAAAAAGAATGCTTATGGCAGTTGGGTGGTTTCCCAAAAAATAGAGAATGGGACATATCCCACAAAAGTAGAAGTCGGTGCCAATTTAATGAAAAATTTTCAGGTAATAAACCCAGGTCAAATCATTTTGGGAGTGACCCCGTCGGAAAGTTCCTTATTTCCCGTGGGTAGAACCTTTCCCGAAAACCCCGCTGGAAGCAGTTAAAAAACGTCATCTTTGTCCGGAAAGCGCTTCAAACAAAGGATCAATGAAACTATTGGTCGGGGAAAAAAAACCGAGTCATAGTTTACTCCCGTCCTCCATGTTGGGCTTATACTTTAGTCCCCGAGCCTTTCAAAATTTTTTTTCTTTGATTAAATGGCCCTACATGTACACGTCGTTTTAAAAGAAAACCCCCAAAAAAGCCCTTTTTCGGGCCCAAAAAACCCTTTGGTCGGGAAAATACAAGCTTGGTGTTGTTACAGGGTTTGTTTGCTAGGACCCAATGCAAAACTCCCGGGAAAAAATGTTTTTTTGGCTGTTGTGGTTTTGCCATGTCAAAATTACCTAGCCAGCCCAAAAAGCCCCTCCCAAAGTAATTAATAAAATTCATCCCCCTTTTGTCTTTCCGTTATACCCAGACTGCGGGGGACGCAGCATGACAGCGTAAAAAACCCTTTTTATTTTTAAAATTATATTTCTTTACTTTAAAGAAGCCACCTGTTAATACAAAACCCATCCTGCTTGTAAAATAATGATAAAGGCTTTAAAATTAAATTTAAAAGACTTCAAGAAAAACAAATTTCACTAATAAAAAAAGGGTCTTTTTAAAACCGACGGGGAGCTCTTTTTTCAGTTTCATGTTCCACGGGTTCAGTCCAAATGTGGGATTTCCTTTCGGGGGTTGGGTTTTTCCAAGTTTAATCATTAGCCACATGGATCACACAGCCTTTGGGATTGTAAAAATCAAGGAAATTACAGGGCTTAAATCAGGGTAAATTTCCATCTTAACTATAAAATATTTGAACAAAAAAAAAATACGGTTGATGAAATGGAGCAAAAAGTCTTCACATCTCTTTGGCAAATTTCTTGCCGGCCCCCGGGGCCCCCCCCCCCCCCCCCCCCCCCACCCCCCCCCCCCCCCCCCCCCCCCCCCCCCCCCCCCCCCCCCCCCAAAAAAAAAAAAAAAAAAAGGTGGGAAATTAAACGTTTCCCATAGGTTCAGTACATTTTTTACTGCAAGGGTTTATACTTTTTTCAACACGATTCTTTTTTGTTTTGGGTAAAATACTTTTGACGGATGTAAAGCGCGCGCATGTGTGGTGTGTGTTGTGTGTGTGTTTTGTTGTGTGTGGGGTGTGTGTGTGTTTTGTGTGTGTGTGTGTGTTACGATGCTTTGCGTGGTGCGTGCGTCGCGCCCCCGGGTGTGTTGTGTGTGTGTGTTGTGTGTGTGTGGTTTTTTGTGTGTGTGTTTTGTGTGTGTTGTGAGTGTCGGGAGAGAGGGGAGGACAGAGACAGAGAAAGGAGCAAAGGAGAGGAGTGGGAAAGTAAAAAACTCATCTTATTTTATACCATCAAAAAATGATTGTAAAGATATGATACATATCAAAACCATCAACTTTTTTTTGTCAAAAAAAAAGAACAGGGGATTGTTTTAAGACGTCCATTTCATGAAATAAAAACATAAAAAGATTACAGAAACCACGCAAACGAAAGTTTATGGTTGGGGCAAAAAGGAGATTGACGCCCTAATAAACACCCACAGGGGACACCCCAAGGGGAAACCGTTGTGTTTCCCAAACCCAGCAACAAAAAGCTAAATTTAAAACCCAAGAAAAAAGAAACGGGAAAAAAAAGGCATGGGGAAAAAAGGGAAGTACAAAAATTGACTGCCAGTCCAAGGGGAAAACCAAAAAAAAAGTCCCATTTTTTGATCCGTGGGTTCCCTTCATCTTCATTTAGCCCGGTGCTTGTTCTAGGATCCCACACGCGCGCGGGATTTTGAAAAGACAGATTTTAACGGGTTCCCTAACTTACCTTTGTTTTTAAAACAATTCAGAAAAAAGCTTTTTCTTTTGTTCCCTTTTCCCAATTTGTAAAAAAATCATTCCCTGACAAAAACCGGTAGGGTGAGTACTTTCATGCCCCGTTCACCCCCGGCATCTTTTCACTGACGAAGGACTTTTAAGAAAACCCAGTGTGCTCTTGATTGTGTTGCCCCATAGACCCAAAATAAACCGCACGGGACTTTGGGCGTGAATCAGGCTCATTGCTTTTGAAAGTTTTTTGGACCTTGAAAAGAAAGTGGATTTTTTGTTATACCCCTTTTTAAAAATGCTTTGAGCTAGTTTTAAAATAAAATTTTGTTCTGTTCCGTTCCGTTCCGTTCCCTTTCCGTTCCTCCCTCTCTCTCTCTCTCTTCCTCTCTCTCTCTTTCTCTTCTCTTCTTCTTCTCAGTTGTTACAAAATTTTTGTTGTGTGAGTATTTTTCCGGTTTTTTTTTCAACATGAAATTTTTTAAATTAAACCCGGAAACACTCCCCCGTCACACCCCCCCTCGCCCCTCCTCTTCTTTTTCCTTCTCTTTCTCTCTCCCTTTTTCCTTCTCCCCTCTCTCTCTCCTTTTTGCTTATCAACCGGAAGAGGCAAGTTTCCCTTTTTCCCTTTTCCCCGGGAAATCACAGTTTTCCCAAAAACGCGTAATTTTTTTTCATTCATTTAAATTTGCATTTTTATTCGGCATATCGGCGAATTTTGGGCCCAAAACATTTCCCGATGATGTGCAGAAAATTTTTGAGGGGGGGCCCAAAACCTTTGAAAAATCCAAAAAATCTAACATTTGCAATGAGTTGAGATTATGGCAAACGAGGGATAAGTATAAACAAAAAGAAAAATGTGAGGGAAAAGAGAGTGTTCTAAATAAATACATTGGCTCAAACACCTCCTTTTTGGGCCCGTCCCCCAAAATAATGAAATTTTAACGGGAAAAATTTTTTTTTTTTTTTGCTACTTATACACATGCCCGTGCTAAAAACTAGGGAAACGCCCCCAAAATAACCATCCCTTCCCTACTCTACCCGGAAAAACCGTCCCAGTTTTTTTTCCCCAGAAATTTGCAAAAATCCCGGACTGGGTCTATCGCCCCCTTAAAAACTTTCGTCTTCGGGGGCCTTTGGGGCGATTTTGTCGGCCCTTGTCTATTTCTTTTAGTTTTTCTTTATTCATAACCTTTTAAAATTCTTCGCCCGTATGTGGGTTCGTCTTCGTCTTCATCTTTCGTAAACAGCTTGGGTCCTACCCTTCATTTTGAGGGGGTTCTGTTTGGTTTGAGGAAAGTCGCTGTTGGCGACGAATGACGCCTGCGTCAGTGGCTTTGTCTCCGGGACTTACTCATCAAGTGGCCCACCCCTTTGAGTCTTTCGGGTGATGGGAAACTGGCTTTGTGTCGTTGTCTGTGGCACGTCCCCCCCCTTTCCTTTTCCCCAATTTAATGTCTTAATCTTCGTCGTTTTGGGGGTTTGTCTTCGTCTTCATCTCGAAACCCAGCTTCGCCCCTCATCTCTTCTTTGAGGGGTTTCTGTTTCTTTTTGAGGAGTGTGTCTGGCAAACGGGAAGGGCCCGCCTGCGTCGGGGGGCCGTTGTCCCCGGGGGACTTACGTCTTTTGTGACTACCCGTGACGTCATCGGGGAGGGAAAACTGGGGTTTGTGTCGTTGTTTGCTGGCACGTCCCACCCCCTTTTCCTTTTCCCCAATAAGGATAATCATATCATCATCCCATCAAAAAAAGTTGTTGGAGAAGGGGTGTCACCCCCGGGGTTCAGTTAAAACCTTTCACCAGCAAGCCATCGATGAAAAAAACCCCCTTTGGGAAAACGAGCGCAGTCAATTCGGGGGTGTCCTCGTCAAACATCGTGCCCAAAAGCCCGGTGTCCGTTGGCAGCGGGGGGGGGCCAAAGGTAAGGTTCGAGTGGAGGTGCTGTCAAAATTTTCGGGAGGAAAGGGGTCGGGGCATCTTTCGTCCCCCGGGCCCGTCCCCCTCTGGGGGGATTTTAAAAAAGAGAGACCCCTCTTCACCCGGTGGGTCCCCCGGGGGCTTTTGTCATTGGGGGGTGTACCTTCACAGGGAGACCCTCAGCAAACGGTTCTTTCTGGCGGGTGTTTCTCCCCGGGGGGTGTCTCCTCGGTGGGTTGTTTTTTTCTGCAGGCGTGTGCCGGGGTGTCTCTTCTGGAGGTTTTTTAAAAAGGGCGTTTCTTGGGGGGGTTTTGTTTTTCAGGGGTTTTTTCCTTCGGGGAGTGTTTTTCAATGGGTTTTTTTTTAAATGGTGTTTCTTGGGGAAAAGTGTTTCTTCAGTAGGTGTTTCTTCCCCTTGGTGTTTCTTCAGGAGTGTTTCTTCAGTGGGCGTTTCTTCTCCTGGTGTTTCTTCAGGGGTGTTTCTTCAGTGGGCGTTTCTTCGCCTGGTTTTCTCGGGGGAGTGTTTTTTTCAGTAGGTGTGTCAAAATTTAGCGTTTTTCAAAAAGGTGCGTCTTAGCAAATGAATCCTCAGGGGGGCGTATCCTTGCGGGTGTATCTTCCGGGGAAATCTCCGTCGGGGGGGGTGCACTCTCATTTTTTTTTGGGGGGGGAATCTCCCATGCCGCAGTATTTCCCCGGGGCCCCCGTCCCCCCAAGGTCAGCAGTGACGTCTCCCCCGGGGAAACAAAAGTCGTCATCGAAGGGACGCTCTGAAAGTGATGTTTCGGTTTTTGTGCCTGGGGCGTCTGATTTGTAAAAGGGAAAGAAAGAGATGTTGGAAACGGGTCGTGCAATGATGAAAAAACAGTGATGGTAAACGGGAAAGTAATCAGGGATTTAATCAACGGTTTTTTTAAAAGAAAAATGTTTTTTGGATTTTAATTCATTTTTTTCCAAAATTTTTTTAAAAAAAAAAGGGGTTTTTTGCTTTTTCTTTTTTTTTTTTGTAAAACTTTTTTTTACACCCCAACAACACACCCACAAAAAATATTTTTTATATATATATATATATTTATATATATATTTTTTTATATATATATATATATATATATACCAGTTTAAAATGGGTTTTTAAAATGGAAAAATTTAAAAAACCTTTTAAAACTTGTTTTAAAGGCAAAAAACGTTTCTCAGGATAAAAAAAATTTTGGGGGCAGCCCCCCGGTTTGTTATATATTGGGGTGTGGGGGCTTTGTGGCTCTGTGCCGTGTGGCCGGGGCCCTCCCGGTTTTTTCTTTTTTGGGGCGCTTTTCAGGGGGGACGTGCCACGGAATGGTGCATTGACAAAGATTTCCAAATTTTGCCTGCAATTTTTTTATATTTCTATTTAAGTTCAGGGGTGTAGGTGGGGTTTAAAATAATATCAGCCACTTTTCTGTAGTACATTTAAATTTTCATTTTTTTAAATGTTGTTGTATGGGGTTGCCTTTTTTTTAATTTTCCATGATATGTTGTAATTTTATTTTTCTTATTTTTAAGCTTCCAAAATAAATTTATTTAAATTTGTTTGGTTTTTATATTTTTATTTTTTTAAAGACTGGTTAAAGGTTTGCTTTTTGGTTTTTAAAAAGGTTTTTGGGCCCTGATCCCCATGTATGTTTCTTTATCATGTTGTTGTTAACCCCTAGTTGGTAACCCAAAGTTGTTGTAGAGACATTTATTGTTTAGAGGGCACTGGTCTTTTTTTGTGCAATTTCAAGATATCCTTTCTTTACCATCTTTGGTTGTGTTGTTTTGGGGTTTTTTTGGAAAAATCATTATTTTTTAGGTTTGGGCATACACGAGTATGATAGCTTGACGGTATTTTTGTTGATATTTTGATTTGTACATGTTCTTTTGGGAATGATGTTTTAAGGATTCTGAGGAATTCTTTTTCCCCGTTAGTTTTTGTTCTTCCTTCCCTTTTTGGGGGGTTTTTACCCTATTAAATTTTTTTTTTTCCCGTTTTTCCTGTTGGGTTTTATGTTGTTATCCGGGGGTTTATTGTTAAATTTTTAGTTTTACCCCCAATTTGTCAGGCCTTTGGTATTGCTGTGCACTGTTAAAAATTTTTTTCATTGATGGGCCGTTTAAAATAAACTGGGTTTTTTATTTCCATTTTGGTATGGTTTTTTAAAATGGAGGGTGGGGTGGTTTTCTATTGATGTTCATTGGGAAAGGGGGGTATTGGGTTTTTTTTTATGGTTTGTATGTATGATTTCCCCCAAGGTTTTAATGTTATGTCTAAATAATTTACTGTTGTTTTTTGGCTTCTATTTTGTTTTTAGGTTATGGCTTTTGAAAAAAATTTTTCAAAATTCTTTTTTTTTTTTTAAAGGTTTTTGGGGTTTTTTGTTTAAAGTGGCAAGACCGTATCTCTGTATAAGCCAACCTTTTTTCAAATATTTTCTGTTTTGAGCAAATGAAAAAATCCAACTAATTCACCCTTTTAGCTCCATCATAAGATCCCATCCCTGACATCGGGAAAGTGGAAAATTTATGTGGTTTTTTTTTTTTTTTCCCAAATTTCAAAGGTTTCTATGGAGAAGAGGGTTTTTCTTTGTGTGGAAAATGATTTCCATCTCAGAATTGTTATTTGTATATTTTTTGGCGAATCAGGGCTTTAGTGAAATTTTCCTCATCAAGGAAGGGTTTGAAATCCACTTTGTCAAAAAATAATGGAAAACTGTAAATTTTTTTGTTTTTTCAGTTCTTTTAAAACCTTTTGGGTAACTTCGTAAATTTTTCCAGAGATTTTATTCAGTGTTTGTTTTTTTTTCCTTATTGCTTTTTCCGGATCTTTTTATAATTTTGCTAAATTTAGATTTTTTATGGGTTTATAAATTACAAGTAGGGTTGTTGAGAAAGTTGGTTTTGGTTTTTTAAGGGAAAATAAAGGTTCTTTTATTGCTGTTGGTTCTAAATTTTCACCTAAATCCCTTTTGGTGCAAAGTTCTTTTTTTTTTTTGCAGATGTTGTATAAGTTTTCAGCTTTTTTATAATTTTTTTTGAAAAATTTTTGTTGAGGGAGTTGAGAGTACCCCATTAGTTTCCCTTTATAGAAAATTTTTTGTCTTGTCCCCCTTTTTGAATATTTTTTTGTATTTGGATTTTTTTTTATTTTATTATTCATGTTGTTTGGAAATTATTTTGTTTGGGGTTTTTTTGAATTCAATGTTAGCTATTAGGTTTTTTTATACTTTCTTCAAAAAAGGGTTTTATTTCCCCCTATTATAGGTTTGGGGATCTCCCCTGAAATTAAAACCAAAAAGTTTTTTTTTCTTCCTTTTTGGTCTTTGGGGTTTAAAAGAAAAAAACTTTCCCCTCATGTTGGGCCAAATATTTTTGTTTTTTCTATGAGTTTTTTTTATGAAAAATTGTGGATTTGGGGAAAAAAGGTTTTATTTTTGGTGGACTGCCCAAAGTTAATTCTCTCCCCTTTAAATTTGATTTTTGCCCAGGGGCCCCGTGCTCCCAAAAAGAGGAGCAATCAAAAAAAAATCAGAAAATTTAAAAAACCCCTAACCCCTTTAAAAAGTGCTCGGGCCATGTAGGGGGGACAAAAAAAAATTATTTAAAAGGGGGACCCCAAAACAAACCCAAATTTCTATAAAATGGAAACTAAAGAGTTTCTCTCAATCCTAACAAAAAAATTCAGAAAAAATTTAAAAAAGGAGAAAACCCATAGACAAAAATCTGCCCAAAAAAAAAAAAGAACTTGTGCACCAGGGTGGAAAAGGTGATAGGATAGAAGCAACGCAATAAAAGAAGTTTATTTAACCCCCAAAGACCCCAAAACCCAATTTTTTAGAAAACCCCCCTTGTAGATTTTTAAAACCCCTCCAAAAACTAATTAGGCAAAATTGTAAAAAGTCTGGAAAAAAAAGCAATTTGAGGGAAAAAAAACAACCCCTGAAAAAACAATCTTGGGAAAAATTTGTTACGAAGTTATCCCCAAGGTTTAAAGAATGAACAAACAGAAAAAAACCCGTGTTCTTTTCTTTTTACATTAGTGGACTTCTACCCTTTTTGTTGATGAGGAATTACTACCTAAAGCATAAGATTCGCCAAAAAATATACAAATATAAAAGATTTGGATGGGAAAACCTTTTCCACACTAAGAAAACTCTTCTTTCCTTTGCAACAGTGGAAACTTGGATAAAAAAAAAACCCGCCTTTAAAATTTCCCCAAATTTGATGTCCCCGTGGGGTTTATGATGGGCTGGGAAAAGTGTGAATTAGGGGTTGGGCTTTTATGTTGTCTCATTTACAGAAAATACTTTGGGAAAAGGTTGGTTTTTCAGAGTTTAGGGCTTTCCCCGTTAAACAATAAAACCCAAAAAACCCCTTGAAAAAAGAAAAAAGAAATTTTTAAAATTTTTCAAAGCCATAACCTAAAAATCCGTAGAAGCCCAAAAAAAAACAGTAAATTATTTAGAATAACATTAACCTTTAAAGGGTCAAAAATACAAAACCCCAAAAAAAAACCCAATGACACACCTGTCTATGTAGACTTTAAAAAGTAAACCATCCACCCTCCCCTCTTTAAAAAACCAATTTCCTAATGGTTTTTATAAACAAAAAGATTATCTAAACTGTCATTTCAATGAGAAATAATTTTTTAAACCCGTTTCCGGGAGCCCGAAAACCAAGAGGGGGGCCCGACAAAAAAGTGGCAAAAACTACAAATTTCAATATAAAACCCCGATAACAAAATGAACAGCAACAGGAAAAAAAAAGGAAAAGAAAAAAATTTCATGGGTTTTAACCCTCCATATGATGGAAAAAAAAAAAAACCCAACGTTGGAAAAGAATTCCTCAGAAACCTTTTAAAAAATTATTCCCAAAAAAAATGTACTATCTAAAATATTCAACAAAAATTACCGTTTAAGTATCATATGGATGCCCCAAATTTTAAAAAAATAATTGATTCTTCCAAAAAAACCAAAAAAAAACACAACCAAAAATGGTGATGAAAGGGTATTTTGTAATTGGGACAAAAAAAAACCGGGCCCTGCTGAACAATAAATGTTTCACAAAAACATTTTTTTTTCCAAAATACGGTAAAACAGCAGTGATAAAAAAAATACATTGGGGTCACGGAAAAACCCTTTTAAAAAAATATGCAAAAAACCCTAAACAAATCTTTCAAAAAAGAAAAAAAAATAAAAAACCAAAAAGAAAATTTAAATAAAAAAAAAATTTTAAAAAATTTTGGGAAACCTTTAAAAAAGAAAAAAAGTTTAAAAATTTTCATGGAAAAAATTTTTAAAAAAAGCAAAACCATACAAACAAAATTTTTTAAAAAAACAATTATGTTTCTACAGAAAAGTGGGTGAATTATGTAAAACCCACCCAGCATCCCCGAATTAAAGTAGAAATGATAAAAACCTTGCAGGCAAAATGGAAATCTTTGTTAATGCAACCCTTCCGGGGGCACGTCCCCCTGAACGGCCCCCCCAAAAAAAAAAAACCGGGAGGCCCGTGCCCCACGCACAGAGCTCACACGCCCAAAACCCAATATATAACACCCGGGGGCCCTTTCCCCAAAATTTTATATTCCCCCCCGTTTAGAGCGTTTTAGCTTGAAAAAAGTTTTTTTGGGTTTTAATTTTCCTTTTTTAAAAACCTTTTTTAAAATGGTAAAGTCCCCTCCCCAAAATGGGGCGAGACTTTTTTCGTTCTGAGTGGCTTTTTAATTTTGATTTTTATATATATATATTTTATATTTATTATTTTATATATATTTTTTATTTTTTATATATATATTGCAATATGAAAAACAACCCAAAAACCCCCAAATTGTCCCCGCAACATTTTGGGTATTACTGTTATATTTTTTAAACAAAAAAATGGTTTAAAAAGTGTGTTGCTTTATCCCCTTTTTTTTCTGTTGGTTTTTCAAGTTCAGGTATAAACAAAACGCCAGTTTGCTTAACATTTAATTTTTTTCCCCACCCACAAATAATTTCCCCTAAAAAAAAATTTTTTAAAAATTTCAATTTAAAAAAAAACCCAAAATATTTCGGGACTTGGGTGATAAAATAACATTTATTTTAAAGTTTTTGGAAAAAACAGCTTGTTTCTGGGATACCTTTTTTTTTTTTTTTTTTTGTTGAATAAATGAAAACAAAAAATCATTTTGTAATATTGATTTTGGCGCGCCCTGGGGGACGCTTTTTCAAACCCCAAATTTTTGTTTGTCCCGTTTGGGCCCTTAAATGTGCGGTGCCCTGGTTGGTTCAAAAAACAGGGAAAAAATGAACACCCCTTGGAAGAACTCGCAGGGAGTGCAGTGCCCCCTTTGGGGGGTTTTCCTCTTGTGATCAATATTGATGCTCCCTGTGAAAAGCCCTGCCGTGGTGGCAAGGGCAAGCTAGGGTGTGGCTGTGGACGGGGGGGCTAGAATGAGGGGAAATGTGTAGGGGTTTGGGTGTGGTGGTGTGCGTGCGTGCGTGCGTTTCGTGGTGCGTGCGTGGCGTGGTGCGTGCGTGGTTTTGTGCGGGTGGCGCGTGGGTGTGTTTGGGTTGGTTTTGTTTTGTTGTGTGTGGTGTGTGTGTGCGTGGGTTTTGGGGTGTGTGGGGTGGGGTGGTGTTGTGTGTGTGCGTGTGTGTTTTGTGTGTGTGGCGTGTGTGTGGTGTTTCGTGTTGGGGTGTGTGTTTTGTGTGCGTGTGTGTCGTGTGTGTGTGTGTGTGTGTGGCCCGTGTGTGTGTGTGCGTGCGTGCGTGCCCTGCCCTGCGTGCGGGCGTGCGTTGTGTGTGTTTTGTGTGTGTGAAAAGGGGGGGCGGGGGGGATTGGGCCCCTGGGAAAATGGCACGGAAAAATAAAGACAGAAGTTATAAAATTCTTTTGTTTTTGGGAAATTTAAAAATAAAACCCGCCAGATAAAAAAAAGGGGAAACAAAATTGGGAAAAACAAAATTTCGACGCGTTTCGGGCCTTTTTTGGGTTTTTTTCGGGAAAAAAAAAAAAAACATTCAGGGCAATGAAGGACGAACAATCATTTTCTTTTCAAATTGGGCAAGATGGGCGTTAAAAGAAAATAAGGCCCTTGGGGGCCATGTGTTCATGGGTTTGGTGACCCTTTCTGGGGGAGACCCAAGGGTTGTGTTTTTTTTTGAAAAAAGTTTGTCCCCCTTTAAACTTTAAATTTTCCCTTTTTAAAAATTGTTTTCAAATTCCCCCCGGGAGTCGGGCCTTTACTTTGAAACTACATTAAAAAAAATTCGCCCCCTGTCGCGTGATGATGCACTTATGATTAAAAAACAAAAATTATTGAACATTTTTTATGATGTTTTAAAAAAACATTCAAGTGTAAAAAAGTAAACTGAACCCTTTTCTTTTTGCTGGGCAAATTGAAACACCCAGGGAAAGTTGTTTTTTAGTGGGTAGCTATCAATGCTTGCGGACGGTGAATGAAAATTTTTGTGCATGACATTTTATTTGCAAATGCCCGCGTTTACTTTTTCGTCGCAATAACATGAAAAGTCAGAGCGAAAAATGTTCCCAAACACAAAAAAATGAAGCGTTCATAAAAGGTAAACCTGTTCCACAAAAAAACGATTATTTTTTTGCAAAAAATGCGCACCCTGGGGGAAAGGAAAATTTCAAAAGGAAAATTTTGCCCAAAACCCCACCCAAAAGGAGTTTGGGAAAAGAAAGGTTTCAAAAAACAATTTTAAAAAAAATTTAAAATCTACGGTAAACAACCCTAAAAAAGTTGAATTAGAACTTAAATCAAAAAACATTTGTGAGGTAAAAACCCTCTTAAAAAACCCGATGACATTTTCAAATTATTCAAGTAAAAATGTTTTCAAAATGGGTTTTAATTTCGGTAATCTAATTTAAGGGAGGGGCCCGATTTTTTTTCAAGAAATTCCAAAAACAAGGGAAAGGGAAAAAGAAAAACTAAAATTTAAACTTTTTTCCCTTTTCATTAATATTGCTTTCACCTTCACCCCACATTGTAATTACTATCCAAATTTATGTTTTTATTCTTTTTTTCTCAGCTGTCAACTAAACCTTTTTAAGGGCGGTTTTGACACTCTCTCTCTCTCTCTCTCTCTCTCTCTCTCTCTCTCTCT
The DNA here is from genome assembly GCA_018398815.1 of Conus ventricosus. NCBI lineage: Eukaryota > Metazoa > Mollusca > Gastropoda > Neogastropoda > Conidae > Conus > Conus ventricosus. The sequence continues at coordinate 9,200,192 of CM031598.1, forward strand.
CTCTCTCTCTCTTCCCCCAAAAACACACAAACAACCAAAACAGGAGAGAGGAGAGAGAGAATGGGGGTTTTGGGCTAGAGAGAGAACCGACAGAAGAGAGACCCCCGGGCCCGAGACAGGAACAGAGAGAAATTTCACAAAAAGAAAAAAAAATGCGGTTTAAAAACGTAGAATATAAAAAAGAGCATGGTTTTGTTTTTACGTAACTAGGATTACAAAAAGCCGGGGCACTTAATTCCCAAAAAACCTTTCCCGTATTTTAGGGTAACTATCTATTTTTTATCTCTAAAGTTTTATTATCCTCTGAGTTTGGGAAAAATACACTGGTTACACAAAACCCAAAACAAACAACCGATGAAATGGCTTTTTTTTGGATAAGGGATCCCCTGAAACCCAAAAAAAACAATCAAAAACCCCAAAAAAGCTAAATCGACGTGGAAATTTTTAAAGGGAAAAGCTCGGATCGAAATTGGGAAAAAAAGAAAATTTCAAAGCCCAAAAAAAAAAAAAAGAAAAAAAAAAAAAAATTTCTAAAAGTTCAAAAAAATTTTACTTTTTTGAAATATTTCAGCCTTCCCAAAAATCTTTAAAAAAAGTAAAATTGCGGCAACAGTGGGGGGGGATACACCTTTACCCAATAATTCCCCATCAGTTAGAAGAGAAGAAGAAAAGAAGAAAAAAGAAAAAAGAAGAAAAGAAGGAAAGGAAAGGGGGAGGAGGAAGGAGGAAAGGGGAGGAGGAAGAAGAAGAAGAAGAAGAAGAAGAAGGAGGGGGTGGAGGAGGAAAGGGGAGGGGAGGAGGAGGAGGGGGAAGGAGGGAAAAAGAAGAAGAAGAGGAAGAAGGGGAGGGGAGGAGGAGGGGAAAAAGAAGAAAAAAAGAAAAAGAGGAAGGAGGAAGGAAAGGGGGGGAGGGGGAGGGAAATAGAAGAAAAAGAAGAAAGGGGGAGGAGGAAAAAGGGAGAAAAATAGAAGTAGAAGAAGAAGAAAAGGGGAAGGGAGGAAAAAAGGAGGGGGAGGGGGGAAAGAAGAAAAAGAAAGGGGAAGAAGAAGGAGGGGAGGAAAAGAAGAAGAAGAAGGGGGAAGAAGAAGAAAGAAGAAGAAAAAAAGGAAAAAAAAAGAAAGAAAGAAAGAAAGGAAAAAAAAAAAGAAAAAAAAAGGGGAAAAAAAAATTGAAAACCCGGGGAAAACCTAAAAAATAGTTTGAAATTTAAGTGCCAAAGCCTGTGTCCGGTCGACAGACACCGGAAAGTTAGGGCCT
>CM031598.1:9206448-9225438 GCA_018398815.1 Conus ventricosus
TGTGTGTTGTGTTGTGTGTGTGTGTTGTGTGTGTGCTTGTTTTGAGTTTTTGGAGAAGTGGTGTAGAATGGTCTTCACCAAACTGATGAAAGTGGAGACAGACATACACGGAATTGAGGGAATGAGAAGAGTGGAAAGCCACAGAGGAGAGATGAGAGAGGAGGGGAGAGAGAGATTGATAGAGAGAGACAGAGAGTAGAGAGAGAGAGGAGAGAGAAAGAGAGAGAGAGAGAGAGAGTGAGGAGAGTGAGAGAGTAAGAGGGAGAGAGAGAGTTCAGGAGGGAGAGAGAGAGAGAGAAGGGAGAAGAGAGAGAGATAAGGGGAGAGAAGAGATAAGGAGGGAGAGAGAGAGAGGGAGAGAGAGATAAGGTGAGAGAGAGGAGAGAGAGATAAGGAGAGGCGAGAGAGATAAGGAGAGTGTCACCACCAATGGGGTGCTGATATACAACTCGCCTCAGTCAAGGAACTCGCGACACTCAAACCACCACACTTCACGTCGGATTTCAAAGAAAAATTTAATTTCAACATTTCAATCACAAATGATGTGTGTATGTCTGTATGCGTGATTTTGAATATGTTTCTGTTTTTTCTTTTTACATGGTGTGATGGTCTTGCAGTGTTCTTATCTTTATATCTCGCGTGACCCTTCGACGCTGTTGTCTCTCCCAGGACGACGCTGTCTGTCCCTTATGATGATTTGACCGTCTTGCTCTTCTGGAGGCGCCACGTTCAAGACGGTCCAGTTGATTAGACCCCAAGAGGCGTCAACTCCAGACAGTCAGTCGGTCTGACTTCCGGTAGAGGTTATCAGAAGTACCAAGAGAAGGAAAAACCAACCAAACAGAAAAGCAGCAACCCACTGCAACAGGAGCAAGTGGCATTCAGTGTCCTATTCCACGAGTAATCTCCCGCAGCAGACTTGTTTGTGTACTTTATTTGTTTAATTTGGAATAGACAGACCGTGACACACAAAGGCACACAACCTAGTGCGTAGTGCCATGTCTGATGTGTTTACTGCGGTTTACGATGGACGTAATACATAAAAAGAAAGATGCGATGGATCGATACTTGAAAAGGAGAATGAACCCCCACTCCCACCCTAGGGCGCAGTCTCCTCCATCTGCCAATTACGATGGTAATTCAATGAATCAAGCCTAACCACGGGTCGGCCATATACTGTGGTTACCGAACAATAAACTTGGGATATGAAAATATTTTAAATATGGATTTTGATGTACGTGCGACAATCTTCGCACAAAAAAAAAACAATATACATCCATTCAATAAACCAATTGAACATATTCCCCTCTAGACTACCTTAGTCTACATAAACAAATATAAATAATATTACGGTGTCTGTGACTAGACCACTGAGTATAAAATGGTGGAGCCCCAACCCCCCCGAGCGCATGCCCAGAGTTTCCTGACGCCAGCGACCCTGCGTGCCAGAGTCCCTAGATGTCAGGTCAGGGGTTCGGTCCTCTGCGCGCTCGTACGTGGTTTCAGCACCTCACCCGGGCACGGTAATGTTGAGACTGATCGATTCGATGTTCTCAACGCTGTGTTCCTCCGCTGACTTGCGGGTTATGCAAGATACAACGTCTTCATTGGTTCGATTATTTTGCCCGTTGACTGGCTGCTGCTTTCTCCCACGTTCGCCAATAGCCTAACTGTCCTTTTTCTATTACCGTCATTTCCTTAGAGAGATGTCTTGACGACGATTGCTTAGCAATGACCCATGAAGATTTGATGCATCGTTACGAAAAGCTGATGTTACTTCTGTGGATTTCGCACGTCGGATAAATAAAAATAGAATACATACAAGCAGACGTGGTGTTGTTTTGAACTGCCGTCGGTATGAGAAAAAAAAAAGATTTAATTGCGGTTGAGCCGCCTGGACAATTATTTTGCGTTCACGCATAAGTGAAGTGCTGTGAGTAATTTGTGGTTGACGATTAAAAGATGCGGAGTCTAGCTTGAGGAAATCCAGAATGGGTCTCAGGTGTTTGGGTCGAGAGGGCGGTCGCGTAACATATATGCCCCCGCTTAAGATTTTTAAACAAAAGGGTCATAAACATCTTTTAATTCCAAGATAAGCCCAAAGGATAAAACAAACTGGCTTGACCAACCAATGAACGAGAGTAATAATTTCAGTTCAATACATATCTACCAAATTCAAACTTCGCATATAACCAACAATTGTATCCCATCATAACCTTTCTACCCTGCCAATGAATGAAACTATATTATGTTCTTGTAAAGATCAAACGAACATCCGTCATAGCCCATGTTAGTGACCATGACGTCAAACTTGCGAGAGCTAATTCGTGTCCTGAGACACGACCTTCACCTCCCTTAGCTAAATTAGCAGCACAGGCAATTTCAAGAGGAGGTAGATAAGGAGCCATATATATACTTCAAAATACCCCGAATCAACACGAAATGTTTTAAATGGGTTCCACATATGTCACCAAGGGCCTAGTCTCTTATTCCTTAGCGCTAGTGCGACTATGTGGGTATCAAAACGAAGCCTCTTGCTTCCTATGAGACGGTGCATAGATAGCATTCCGACATCTGCGGAACACGCTATACCCATATGATGGAGACCAGCACGATGCAATAATCGAGCATTTCCCAACGTCCATTTGTGCGATGAGGGGCACATAAACCATTGTTCTCTAACAATGCTGAAAACAGTGAAAGATGGCACGACCAGCAGTAACAACCCCAACTCATATCTCGATGAGCTGTTTAATGTGATGCCAAAACGAGTGTTCTCCTAACACTCCAGTGTGCTATGATGGGCACATAAATGTTCATGCCACTGTGCAATGAACAGAAATCTTGTTACCGTATGTGTAACAACTCACCTCTTTACATAACTCCGACACAAGAAACGATGCGGTCCAAATATACACATTTCCTAAAGAAAATGCAGTTTTATATTGACTGCCAAATTCTTATCCATGTTCACCACTTGCGTTTTATATCGACTGACTCTATCACCTGAAACTCAGTCATAAATGCGTATCATATGGACTGCCATTTTTTAATTCTATATAAATATAGCAAAGTACACACTTTTGGCCGAAACTAATTAACAAATCTCGCCATCACATGTGACTTACAACTACATATGACTTGCTATTTTGGAACACATGTTAATGAATCCTTGACATGTAGGTCAGCCCCAATGTTTTCTTCTCCGGAAAATAACTCGAAGGAGAAGGAATGCTGCTGCAGTGTACAGTGCCAGCGCATGAGTTTCCATGGTCAGTCTTTGTTCTCTTGGATACTTCAAGCGTGGCGATGGTCCGTTTCCAGCGCATGAAATGTTCACCAAACAAATACGGCTTCAAATTTCTTAATTGCCCATAGACGCCTAGACCTTCCTTTTCTATGGTGGAGTAGTTCTGCTCTGCCTTGTTCAGTTTCTTGCTACTGTAGGCACACAGGCCTTAGATCTCGTTCCTTTTCTTGTAGGAGTACTGCCCCAGACCCTTGTCTGAAGCGTCGGTTCTTCATGACCGTATTCTTTCCTACAATCTGGTAGAATGACTACTGGTTTTTTTTTTCTTTGCAAGACTCTCTTTCAGGGTGCACTGAAATGCTCGTCACATTCAGAATTCATTTCACAGATTGGCTTTCTTACTTGGTTGCTCCGTCAGCGGAGTGGCAATCTCGGCAAATTTTTGGAATAAATTTCCGATTAATAGCTGCCTAATCCCACGGAAAGCTCTGATCTGTTTTAGTCTGCGGCCTCTCGGCATTCAATAAGCCTCTCAACTTTGTCACGATTCTGGCTTGAGAGTGCATTTGGCAAGTTTGTGTCCAAGGAATGACAGTTCCTTAATAACCTAGGAAACATTTGATGGCCTTTGCAGTTTTTTAACCTGCCTCCTTCAGTCTCTTGAGGACTGATTCAATTGCTGGATGTGTTCCTTCCAATCCAGCTGCAATCAGGACTTCATCGATGAAGTTGTGAATGTCTTCTCTTTTCAGTGTCCCAGTAGTTTTCTCATCATTCGAGAAACACGCCACTGGCATTGCGCATTCCAAAAGCGCATTCTCTTCCATGTATATTGTCCCTCATGGTGTGCTGAAGGCGTTTTCAGCTGATCTTCTTTTCGCAGTGGAATCTGCCAAAAAACCCTTACACAAATCGATCTTGGAGAAATACTTGGCTTTATTCAGTTTGGGCAAAGATCCCGTCTGTGATTCTGGCATAGGAGAGTCTAGAGCCTCTATGTTCGAAGTTGAGTCACTTGATTTTATCATATCTATCTTGCTTAATCCGGTGACAATATCTGACTGATCATCTTTTTCTTCACCAAAACCATTGGTGCATTGTAGAGGTGAAGATGGATTTTTCAATGACTCCCATTTTCTCCATCTGAGAGGCTTCTTCTTTGATAATGTTCATTCTGTGAGTGTGGCAACGGATATTGAGCCACTCGGATCGGCGTCATCAGTACTGAGATTGAGTTCGCATTGTACGTGTAGTAGATCCAGGCAAGTCGAAAGCACTTCCTATACTTGAAGATGATTGTCCTCACGTCTCTTTTCTGACCTTTGTTTCCAAATCTTCAGAGAGCTTTTACCTGAGCGTAGTTCTTCTGTTGTTTCAATGGAAATAGCGCACACTTTTTCACAGAATGTCTGTTTCTTCTTCATGGATCGATGGACAGACCCCACGTGTGCCTCTGGTTCTTTTCATCTCCTGATATTTCTTGACCGATTTATGTGATATAAGTTTTTCTTTACCTTTGTTTAGTATCTGGTAGTCCACCTTGTTGTTTTCTTGGTGGACTACAAAAGGACCTTTCCAAGTCTGCTGGAGTATCTTATGCTTGTCCGGAAGCAAGACCAACCACTTTATCTCCCTCCTCAAAGTACGTTCAGGTGCTCTTATCGTACGCTTTTGACATAACGTTTCTTTGCCTTGCTTCTGGTTTCCTTGGGCTCCTCCTTCAAAGGCACGCGCTCGATACTCTACTGAGCTGACATCATGTTCTTGTTCGTCTCTTACAGCTGGTGCAGGAGTTACTGTGGCTAAAATCGACTGCCTTGACCTTGAGCGCTGGCTCATCTCTTTCTTGAGATGTACTCGGCATAGCGATCGACGCCATAGGTCACAAATATTGGTTCCTCTATCATTTCCGACTTTGTAGTGGCTGTCGCCACCTCTTCTTTCATTGATTTGTTTCCTTCCCTGGTGCGATGTTTCATTGGGCTTCATCATGGTCTCCTGAAATTGTCTTAGTTGCCTTCTTTTTCCCCTGTAACATGGCGCCTCGCCTTCAACTTCAATTGATTTAAATGTTTTGATCTCTGGGTATTTCTTCATTTCAATGAGTACCGGTACTGGGGAGTCCTCGCCACAAAGAACTTTCATCTTTTCCGTGATTGTATGGTGTTTCAAGGTTTTACAAAGGCGAAGTGGGCAAGTTAGGCTGTGGAATTGTTCGCAAACCGAACGACTTTACTTCTTCCCGTTATAGCATTTCTGCGGGACCAAGTCCTGGTGCTCCTGAGTTTGTGTGGCTCCAGTGGCTCTCATGGCTTCCGTTGTGGTTTCCCTCGACTTTCACGTACAATAATATTGGTTCGGTCTCTGCATCTGGCAACTTGGATGGCGGGCCCTGTGTATCCTCTTCTGGAACAGTGTCCTATTCATTTACTGACACCCTGCGTATTATCAGGCAGTATTGACTTAATGAGGTCCTCCACACTTGTAACAACCTTTGCTTGGAGCACGTGAAAACGATGGTGGTCTTGTACATGGTTACTGTTTCTTGGCTTCACCTTGTCATTCCTTCTTGCCGGATTGTATCACTTCTTGGTGGGCTTCTAATTATCATTAAATATTGCCACGACCTTCCATTGATTCTTGTTTGTAGTTCGGGTGTTTGCTGACCTCTAGAAACTTGTTAGTCTGCACATTGATGAGTCGCTGCTAGCCAATCTCGACTCCGTCAAAGAGCTCAGAGAATCCAGACTTCGTGTTTGCCTGAGGAGGGCTTTCTCCCTGATGAAACGCGCCTTTAGCCATAGGCAGTGTTTCCAGGAATGTTTCTATGATAAGCATCTCTTTGAGATTTTCTTCTTCCTTGCTGACATTTCGATCCATCTTGTCAGCATGTGATCGAGTCTTTTCCCAGTATACATTATTCTCCTCGCCGTCGCCGGGGGTTTCGCACTACGGAATTTTCTTCCGGTAAAATCCCACCGCGTGCTACTGATTCCGTTTTAGCCAGTTGTTACTTTTTATCACTGTTGTAGTCGGCACTGTCTTCGACTGGAATTTGACTATAGGCATCCCGAGCATCCCCCTTTCAAGAGAGGCGCTAATCTCGTTGCCCCACTCATCTCGTGCCATCGGTTCAAGGTCGCGACGCGTTCAAATTGAGTCATGTACGCTTCAATGTCATCGCGATCGTTAAGAATGCGCATTTTCACTTTGCACACGATTGTGCTTGGCCAATACGGCTTGGGTAGCACTGATACGCACGTTGGATTCAAGCGTCTAAGTTCTAAATCATGCTCGCGCCGGCTGCACTTTATCTCTCCTCGCGTTTCGGTAGCCAATCTCTTTTCTTCGCGCTCGGTATCCAATCTCTTTTCTCGCGCTCGGCAGCCAATCTCTTTTCTTCGCGCTCGGCAGCCAATCTCTTTTCTCTTCGCGATCGGCAGCCAGAATCTCTTTTCTTCGCGCTCGGCAGCCCAATCTCTTTTCTTCGCGCTCGGCTGCACGTTTCTTTTTCAAATGTACTCGATCAAATCGCCGTCTTTCAATCCAAGGGCTTCACCCTGCTCGCCTCTTGCACATGACAAATACCGGGTCCATTAGTGACCTGAACTTTGCAGATGCCGTTACTACACAGCCGACCCTTGACCTCTTGGCATCTTAACGAAACAATTATATCAATGCAATACGTTAATATCAAAACTTCTATTAACTTACATCCAGAGGCCTACACAAGATCAATGTCTCTTCACTAAACTGCAGTTGGCACTTGTTACACAAATACCAGTATCACACAGCGGTATAGGGCACGTGCTCCCCTCTCAATCCGAGTTCGACTGTATGAGTCAAACAAATAACAAATCTGGTCAAATCTGTCCTCAGGATTTACAATTGTATGCATATCGAAATGATATTACCAGTGGGTAGATACCTACTACTCGATTCACTGAGTTGATTACTTCAAGAATTCAAAGATATTTATTCAACGTTATCGAATTAATTTTTCTGAAATTCTTTGTTAATGGAAATAAAGATGATTTGGAATAAATTTAGAAAAACTTCCTACGTATGCAGAAGAATTGGAGCCAGCACACCCTAGAGAGGACTGGGCTCCACCAAACCTCCCGCATCCACGGTGAAGCGGAGAAAAGAAAATCTGTCGACAAGGTCCGAGTGATGGAGCGGACGCGAGTGGGGATCCAATGGATCACCGCTGCCACCAATATGTGGGGTGCTGATATACAACTCGCCTCAGCTCAAGAACTCGCCGACAACTCAACACCCACACTTCACGTCGGGATTCAAAGAAAAATATAATAACAACAACAAAAACTTTCAACAATCTTCAATCACAAATGATGTGAGTGTAGGTCTGTATGCGTGATTATGAATATGTTTCTTTCTTTTTTTTCTTTTTACATGGTGTGATGTCTTGCGGCGTGTTCCTTCTCTTTATATCTGGGACCTTCGAGTCCTGTTGTCCTCTCCAGTCGACGTGGACTGTGATGTTTGACCGTCTTGCTCTTCTGGGAGGCCGCCACCACGTCAAGCCAGTTCCAGTTGATAGACCCCAAGAGGCGTTCAACCTCCAAGACAGTCCAGTCGGTCAGACTTCCGGTAGAGGTTACAGAAGAAACCAGAGAAGAAAAAAAACAAAAAGGAAAAGCAGCAACCCACCTGCACAGGGAGCAAGGTGGATCAGTGTCTATTCACGGAGCTTATGTAATCTCCCGGCAGCAGACTTGTTTGAGTACTTTATTTGTTAATTTGAAAACGACAGACGTGACCACACAAATGCACACAACCTAGTGCGTAGTTGCATTGTCTGCATGTGTTTTCTGCGGTTACGATGAGTAATAAATAAAAAGAAAGATGCTGATGGAACGATACCTGAATGAGAATGACCCCCCCTCCACCTAGGGCGCACTTCCCTCCATCTGCAATAAAGATGTAATATCAATGAATCAAGCCTAACCACGTCGGCCTTAACTGTGTTACCGAACAATAAACTTGGGATATGAAAATATTTTAAAATATGGATTTTGATGTCGTGCGACATCTTCGCACAAAAAAAAACATATACAATCCATTCAATAAACCAATTGAACATATTCCCCTCTTGGACTTACCATTAGTCTACATAACAAATATTATAATATAAGGAGTTGTGTCTAGATCACTTGGTAAAAAGTGGAGCCCCGGAAGCGCAATGCCCAGAGTTTCCTGACCGCAGCGACACCAGCGGCATGCCAGAGTCCTAGTGTCAGGTCACGGGTCGGTCCCTCTGCGCGCTCGATACGTGGTTTCAGCACTAACCCGGGCCACGGTAATGTTGAGATGATCGATTCGACTTTCTCAACGTCTGTTTTCCTCCGCTGATTGCGGTATATGCAAGATACATCGTCTTCTTGTGTTCCGATTATTTTGCCGTGGACTGGCTGCTGCTTTCTCCCACGTCTCCTATAGCTAACTGTCCTTTTTCTTTTCCGTCATTTCCTTAGAGAGGATGTCTTGACGACGATGCTTTAGCAATCCACACATGAGATTTGATGCATCGTCGAAAAGCTGATGTTACTTCTGTGGATTCGCAGCGCGATAAATAAAAATAAAATTCATACAAGCAGAGTGGTGTTTTGAAACATGCTTCGGTTATGAGAAAAAAAAAAGATTTAAATTTGCGAGTTGGCAGCCTGGACAATATTTTGCGTCACGGCATACGTGAAGAGCTGTGAGTAATTTGTGGTTGAGATAAAAGATGCGGAGTCTCTGAGGAAATCAGAATTTGGTCCTCAGGTGTTTGGTCGAGAGGGCTGTCCGCGTTACAGAGAGAGAGAGGAGAGAGAGGGGGGATAAGGAGAGAGAAAGAGAGAGATAGAGAGAGAGAGAGGAGAGACAGAGAGAGAGATAAGAGGAGAGAGAGAGATAAGGGAGAGAGAAAGGGAGAGAGGGATGAGAGAGAGAGGATGATGAGAGAGAGAGAGAGAGAGACAAACACACACACACACACACACACACACGCACACGCATCGCTCACAACACGCACAAACACACACACCCTATCACACACGCACACGCCCACACGCACGCACACCACACACGCGCGCTCGCCGGCCACGTACACACGCACGCACACTATGTCTTACCAGGTCCAATGTATCAGCTGTGATTTTGCAACTTCAAATGAAAGAGTTTTTCAAAATATACTGAACAAGTTGAAAGTAGCATAAAAACAAGTGAAAAAATACTGTCAATTTTAAAAAATAGTATAGATAAGAAAGGACACGAAGGAAGCGAAAAAAATCTATCTGCGGTAAACAAATCTTGAGTTTGCTTCGAAATGAAGATCTAAAATAAGTGGTTGAATAAAATGTTTAGTGTGCAGAGTTCTGAACATCGTAAGATATATCAGTGAGAGCGGGAGGGGAGAGAGAGACAGAGGACAGAGGATCAGAGAAAGAGGCAAAGACAGAGAGAGATAATTACTGGACCCAGAAATTCCAGAAACTGAAGCTATTCATGAAGCGAAAAGATATGATTTGAACGGTTAAAGGAACAGACGTACCACTCACTAAAACACAGAGCCAGTGACGTTGCCCTTCCAAACAGTGGGTTTCACTGTCCACTTGATCACGGGTCCTTAGTAGAGGACATGGTCCAAATATTTGCATGTGATCATTACTAGAATACGAATTACCGATCATAGACACCGTTAAAGTGTTCATGCAACGAGCGCGTGCGCTCTTGCTTTAGCTGTGTTCGGGTTCAATTACCCCCTGAACACAGTTCAACCCTGCATATTTACGTCACACGGTGGGCAAGCACACTGTTGTGGGGAGCGCGCGCGCCACGCGCACGTGCGTCCGTACACGCGCGCGCGCACGCGCGATTTGCCCAAAGCCGGTTAGTTGGGGATGGATGAGGGGCGTCTATTGGCTTTTTCTTATTTGTTGGCTTTTACTTATGTACGAGGCTTTTACTTATGTACGAAACGGAAAGGAGGAACTCGGGTTAGGTTCGATGACTTAAGGCCAGTAGAGGAGAGGGAGGGGGGGGGGGGGGGAGATACGGGGGCCGGAAGGGGATACGGGGCCGGGGGGGAAGGGGAAGGGAAGACGTGGGGGCGGGGGGTGGGTGGGGAGCGGGGGGGGGGGGGGGGGGGGCGGAGCTGGGAAGCGGAGCGTGGAAGGGGTGCGGGGGGGGGGGGGACGGAGCTGGGGAGCGGGGGGGGAGGGTGGGACGGAGCTTCCGGAAGCGGAGGGGGAAGGGGTGAGGGTGGGGAGAGCGGGGGAACGGGCTGGGAAGGGGTGCGGGGGGGGGGGGGGGGGGGGGAACGGAGCGGGGAAGCGGAGCGGGGAAGGGGGGAGGGGGCGCCGGGAAAACACAAGCATCCCTTCTACAGAAATTGGATCATACCAAACACAAAAACAAACCGAAAGCACCTAAGAATATAATTTCGGTTATACATATGTATACACACACCCGCACACACACACACACACACACACCACACACACACTCACACCACACACACACACACACACACACACACACACACACACACACACACACACACACACATTTTTAGCTTCAACCATCAGTGACAATCATTAGCATTATCATCCCTGTTGCACTGCAAACATCAACCATCCACTTCACTTTCAATGTACCTGCATTGTGACTGTACAAATGAATTGAAATGAAGAAATAATAATAGTAATAATAATAATGATAATTTTCTTAAAGGAAAGGAGATAGATAACAACAAAAGAGTAAAAATCCAATTTATAATATCACCTATATATGCATACACACATACACATACATATACATATACCCACACACACCCATATATATATAATATATAACACACACACACACACACCACACACACACACACACCGGTAATCTTTCTTTTTTTTTTCTTCTTTTTTTTTCCATAGCCATTTATGACGTCCTTTTGCACTCTCTCTATCGTTCAACTTGGGGAGGGGGGGGGGGGGGTGATTACATTTTTGCACATCCCACTTCCTTGTGTTGGTCAGGCAGTTTTTTTTTTATACAACGTTAGATATAATCTCCACGTTTATGATATGATGTGTAGTACGTTAGTATGTTTTGACTATGTTGTGTACACAGACACAGACAGACAGACAGAATACGGAGGCATTGACAGAGACAAGTAAACAGACAGATCAGACATAGTGTGAAAGAGGGGGTCCGTGCGAAAGAAAGCGTGTAACGCCGTCAGAAGATGGCAGGAAGGAGTGAAACTCATACATCACCACGAGAGTTTCTCTGTGGAAAACCCCCGATACGAACAGGTTCCGTCCGCTCTCAGCACGTTCATTTTCAGCTCACCGTACGAAGCTTCAAATGTGCGCAAAACAGCGCTAGAAATGTCTGGAGCCGTCGCTTCAATACACAGTGTAACATGTATAAAATCGTTTCCTTGCCAACTTACCAGCGGAAAACTGACGTCGAAGGATTCTCTGCTTTCGTTCTTTCGTCACTCTGTACATTTAACTATGCACTATGCTTGTGAGGCGACTCTATTCGTAATCTCATTGTTATTCATGACAGTTCTTATTTGAGGCAAAGTGCGTGCGGGACACATTACACACACACACACAAAACACACACACCACACACACACACAACACACACACACACACGCACACACACGCCACGCGCACACACACACACACACACTCACTGGGTGTTGTTTTTTTTGTGTGTGTCTAATATCACGAATAATGGATAGACGTTAAATGAAGGACACACTTGTACGCACGAGTTGATTAACACCAAATACGCAGCACACAAAACCACCACACATTCTTTCAGCTCATAAACATCAGCGTCTCGTTGTAAACCTTCAAACACCCCTAATTATCATTAAAACATATAGAACTAAGACCAAAAAAAGTCTAACAAATGGGGGGAAAAAAGAAAACTAGCCCACAATTTGCAGGAAATGGATTTTGTAAAGAAAGACTTTTACAGCTAAATATCATTTTTCAGAGTGCACAGTTTCCAAAATATGGTACGATTAAATGAGAGAGAGAGAGGAGAAAGAGAGACAAAAGAGGGGAGAGAGAGAGAAGGGGGAGAGGGGAGAGGAGAGAGAGAGAGAGAGAGAGAGGAGGGGAACACGATGGTCAGACATTGACATAAATGAGAGAGGGGAGAGAGAGGAGAGAGAGAGAGAGAGAGAGAGACTCAAGACTCAAGACTCAAAAACTTTATTACTCAAGGATAGAGATTTTAGGCAGTGCCATTCTTCCAATCTGTCCTTGCTATTCTACAACATTCAACTAAACAAAACTGCAAAAATTTTAAATAATGACAGAAACAATGGAAAAAAAAAAGAAAAAAAAAAAAATATATATATTATATATCTCAACATTTTAATATTAACAATAACAATAGTAATAAGAATAATAATTATTTAAAAAAAAAAAAAAAAAAAAAAAAACCCATTACAAAATTACACAAAACACAGTAAAACACATACGCTCGCGCGCTCACATGCATGCACCACGCCCACACATAAAAGCACGCATGCGCATACCCAATCCACCCAAAACACCCCACACACACACACAACCCCCACACACACACACAACACACACACATTTTTTTCCCATTAGATAATATAGAGGCAAGCATAAAAAGTAGGGCGTTGGGACTATGATCAAAAGGTTAGTTTATTGTTAAGTAAATGTTTAAGTACTGCTGATTTGAAGGACGGCAGTGATTGACATGTTTTTGGCAGACGGGGGAAAGAGAGTTCCACACAGATGGACAAAAAAATGCAAAACTAGATTTGAACAAATAAATTTGCGGAACGTGGTAGAATGAAATTATTTGAATCATATCGCGTTGTTGCCATTTTGGTTTAAACTCAGAAAGATATGTTGGCGCCATTTTTGCATGGACTTTAAACATTGTACTGCCTTATTTTTAGGTCAGTTGGCTCTGCAGTGGTAACATCATTAGTTTTGCAAATTTGCCCGGGGTTTGATAGAGACTTGTCGGGAAGAATCAGCTTAATTCCCCCGTCTATGCATAGATGATCTTTTTTATGTGATTTTCACCGGCACCACTCAGACAGTCAAACGCATAGTTGATGTGAGAAAGGCAATGGGCTTCAAAAAATAATTTCCGGATATGTGGTTCAACATAATAACTGAGTTTATTGAGTAAAAACAAATTGCGAGCCAACTGTTTGCAAACTGATTTATATGTGATTGCCATTTAAAGTTCTCATCAATGATAAACCCCTAAGACACGGTGTTCGGTAACCCGCTCGATAAAGGTTTTCACTCATTTTTAGGCTCAACATAAGATGCTGTCTTTTATGTTTCTGTTCGATGCTAGGACCATACATTTTGTTTTGTGGGGAAATTAAGGACCATTCGGTTTTGGTTGCACCATTCAAGACATCAGTGATACTTTGTTGTAAACGATATTTGTACAGACATGATGTTTGTATCATACAGTGAAGGAACTATCGTCAGCGAACAGATCACAGTTGACATCTTTGTGAGATATGGGGCATCGGTAGGTCATTTATAAAATTACAGAAGAGAAGAGGTCCAAGGACAGAAGCCTTGTGGAACGCCACAGCTCACTATTCCTTCAGAGGAATAAGTACCGTTTAAGTAAACACGCTGGTCCTGCTTTCAAGATATGACTGAAAGGAAGGTGACTACTGCCGGATTTTGAACATATGCAGTCATTTTTTAATAATATGTTGTGGTCTTACAAAATCAAACGCTTTCTTAAAAACGAGGGGAAAACAGTTCCAGTGAGTTTTCTTTCGTTGAGGTGATAGCCATGTATCACAGAGGCGTGTTAAGGCCGTGTGGCATGAGTGATTTTGACGAAAGCCAGACTGGAAATGGGTGGAACAGTTTGTGATGTTCCATATGTTTAGTTAGGCGTTTGTGACATGCATTTTCTTGGGTTTTGTTACAACGGATAAAAGGATATTGGTCTAAAATTGTTTAAATCAGTGAGATCTCTTGATTGGGGGATGGGAACCACTTTTTGCTGCCTTTAGGACCACATGGGAAGGGCATTTTTGATCAATACACAAATTATTTAAAAATACGTAAGGGTATCAACAATGTAAGGTAGAGCAAGCTAAGTATAGAAGCATTTAAGTTATTGGACCCATTGCTTTTTTATTTTTAAGTTTTGAAATTAAGGAAAACCCAATTCATTTAGCAAGTAAGGGATGATAAATGAATCTCTAGTATTTAATCGTTTTTGACAAAACGATTGAAGAACAGCTGGAGTTTCATACCGATTAAAAAATGTGACACTGGCAGCCGTTTGTTTCTGATTCGTTACCTGAAGGAAATGATTGTTGAAAGTGTTTTGCAGACACATAGTCGCAGTATTATCTGATTTCTTTCTCGACTTGTCAGTTATTTCATTAACAGCACGCCATAATGATGCTGTATCCTGTTTGCGTTTATCAGTTTCCTAAAATGCTCAGATTTTGATTTTCTAAACTAGATCTTTATACTTGTTTCTCTGCTTTTTATATTTTATCTACTTTTTTTGCGGTTTTTAAGTGCATCCCTTAGTGCCATTTCTATAATAATGTCTTTTGTCAGCCAGCCGGGAAGTACTCTGGGTTTTACCCTTTTTCTTCTAAGTGGGGCATGTTTATCAACGATTGAGAGAAAGATATTATACCAGGTATTATACGCTTCATTGGGATCTGTGTAATGAGGGGGAGAGAGAGAAGAGAGAGAGAGAGGGGAGAGAGAAGAGAGAGGGGAAGAGAGAGAGAGAAGAGAGAGAGAGGAAGAGGGAAACACGATGGTCAGACATTTACATAAATGCCCACACAGGAGTTGGTGAACGACATGATCCGTGAAGAAAGATCTCAATTGAGAAGGGACAGACGGCACCACTCACTAAACACAGAGCCAGTGACGTTGCCATTCCAAACAGTGGGTTTCCACTGTCCACTGACTCCCGGTCCTGTAGAGACACGGTGCAAACGCTGCATGTGAACATTTCCTAGAAACGCTGCCAAACCATCAGACTCGCCAAGTATTTTCTCTAGAAATTAAAGAATAACAGACTCAGCTTTCGCTTTCCGTTCTTTCTATGTCGTAAAATAGTTTCCATTGAAACAACCAGCATTGGATGGGTCAGAGTCACATTCGGGATAGCCAAAAAGCTCTAAACGTTCGCCGGAATCGAACAAAACCAACCAAATCAAATACAATCAAGGTGACATGTTCCTGCAGCGTGCTAGTCCACTAAATGGGCGACAGCATGCACTCGGAGAGTCAAGTGTATATCTATATCTTTTATATATTTGTCTTGGAAGGTCGATTGTACATCTTTATCTTTTATATATATTTTCAAACTGTTGAAATTAAAACCAAACGGATCCACGCTTCTGGTGTGTGTGTGTGTGTGTGTGTGTGTGTGTGTGTGTGTGTGTGTGTGTGTGTGTGTGTGTGTGAGTGTGTGTGAGTGTGTGTGTGTGTGTGTGTGTGTGTGTGTGTGTGTGTGTGTGTGTGTTTATTCACGTATCTATGACAGTGCGGACAGTGTGCGTGTCTGTGTGTGGGTACATGTACGTGTAAAAATGTGTTTGTGTATAAACGTATGTGTTGAAAGAGAGAAAGAAAGAGAGAGAGCGCGCGTGTGTGTGTGTGTGTGGTGTGTGTGTGTGTGTGTGTGTGTGTGTGTGTGTGTGTGTGTGTGTGTGTTGATATGAATAGAATGATCCAACATGATAAGGAACAGACGGTACCACTCACTAAACACAGAGCCAGTGACGTTGCCATTCCAAACAGTGGGTTTCCACTGTCCACTGACTCCTGGTCCTGTAGAGACATGGTGCAAAGATCGCATGTGATTATTTACTGTCAATGCTAACATACAGTCACAGGGAATCGCCAATTACTTTTCTATTTATTTAGGAAGAACAAACTATGCTTTCACTTCCATTCTTTTTTATGTTAACAAATGATGTCCATAGAACAACAAGCATTTGCTGGGTCCGAGTCCGATCTGAGATAGTAATAAAGTTCTTAGTGCTTCCTGGCATCAAATAAAACCAGTTGCAGTCAAATACAACCAATATGACAGGTTCCCGCAGTATTCTGTACATCTTCGCAGATAAGAGCGGGCACTCAGTTGCACAAATGTGTATTTGCATCCTTAGACCTTAGTTAAATATAATGGCATTTTCTGGTCTGTGATAGTCTCTGGGTATCTTTGAAACTCACCAGTGAGAGGCAGAGATTGATAAAGAGAGCATGTGTATTTCAGAAGAGAGAGAGAGAGAGAGAGAGAGAGAGAGAGAGAGAGAGAGAGAGAGAGAGAGAGAGAGAGAGTGATCCATTACCAACAGAGAAAAGTCTAGAAAAGCAGCTTTGTGAACAAGCAAGGAAATGATCCGAGTAGAATGATCTGAAATATCAAGGCGGTACCACTCACTATACACCGAGCCAGTGACGTTGCCATTCCAAACAGTGGGTTTCCACTGTCCACTGACTCCCGGTCCTGTAGAGACACGTGATCATTTACAATGAATACTAATTAATAGACAGAGAATGCGTGTGTGTGTGTGTGTGTGTGTGTGTGTGTGTGTGTGTGTGTGTGTGTGTGTGTGTGTGTGTGAGCGCGCGCGCGTGTGTGTGCGTACGTTCCTGCGTGCCTGCCTGCGTGTCTGTCTGTCTGTCTGTCTGTCTGTCTGTCTGTCTGTCTGTCTGTCTGTCTGTGTTTCCAGGCTCACATCTCCAATATATCTAAACGTTGTACCTTAATTTAACGATAAGTACTGCTGTCAGCCTCCAAGAATATATCTAGGCTAAAAAAAAAAAAACGTGAAAGGAAGATATCGCCTGGCCTTCCATTGCAAAGAGGTTGATCGTTTCTCTGTTCACAACACAGATTTCATGCATGACTCGATCGGTAAACAAACCACACATCAAACCCAAGACAAGCAGATCTGAATCGATTGATTATAGCGAGTGAAATCGAACGGTTTTGTGTAACACAGTGTCTGCATTACAGGCTTGTTGGTTCACACCTGCTAAGCTAAACACAGAGCCAGTGACGTTGCGATTCCAAACAGTAGGTTTCCACTGTCCACTGACTCCCGGTCCTGTACAGACATGGTGCAAACATTGCATGTGATTATTCACAACGACTACATATTAATAGACACAGCGAGAGTGTTGACAACTTATCCTCTATTAATAAGAGAATGATAGTTTGTCGAATATGTGTTCATGTGTGTGTGTGTGTGTGTGTGTGTGTGTGTGTGTGTGTGTGTGTGTGTGTGTGTGTGTGTGTGTGCGAGTAAGATAGTACCATTTTCTGGAATGTCACACTTCCAGGATATCTCTTGATCTTCTTACCTAAGAGACAGACAGACAGACAGAGACACAGGGAGAGAAAGAGAGAGAATAAGCCGACCCTACACTCACATAGAAAAGTCTTTCACAGCAGTTTTATAAAGTCTTTCACAGCAGTTTTATAAACTAGCAACGAATCATCCGAGTAAGAATGCTCCGAATAAGGAAAAGACGATTTCACTCACTAAACACTGAGCCTGTGCCATTGAGATTCCATAAAGCAGGTTTCAAAAGTCGAGATATGACTTGTTCTGTAGAGACATATCGCACAAAATTGCATTATTTACACACTATGAATAATAAGTAAGAAACGTAGTGTTTACAATTAATCCTTTAATGATTAATAAGAAATATTTACAACTTTACATGACTTTACTATCTAGAATTCAGATGTTTTCGGATAGGTAGGAATAGAGATGTTTGCGTGTTTGCTAACGCTTCAACACTTTAAGCTTCTTAAAAGGTCCCATACTTCTGTTCCATTTCTCCTCTCTCTCTCTCTCCTCTCTCTCTCTCTCTCTCTCTCTCTCTCTCTCTCTTAAGGCTACGGACTAAAACGTGAATAAATTATCTTGTGTCTTACGTCTTGGATCTCTTTGTGTGTGTGGGTGTGGTGTGGTGTGGTGTGGTGTGGTGTGGTGTGTGTGTGTGTGTGTCAGACAGAGGCAGAGAGACAGAGAGAAACTGGGAGACAGAGATAGAGAAAGGAAGAGAGAGACGGGAGAGACGGAGACAAAGAAAAAGACAGAGAGAGAGAGAGAGAGAGAGAGAGAGAGAGAGAGAGAGAGAGAGAGAGAGAGAGAGAGATTGGTGTGTGTGTGTGTGTGTGTGTGTGTGTGTGTGTGTGTGTGTGTGTGTGTGTGTGTGTGTAGACGGGAATAAAGTTTGTATATTTGCTCTCGTTTCAATAGTGTCAGCGTTTAAATTGGACCCATATTTCTGTCGCGTGCGTGCGTGCGTGTGTGTATGTGTGCATGAGTGCGTACGTGCGTGCGTGTGTGTATGTGTGCATGAGTGCGTACGTGCGTGCGTGTGTGTATGTGTGCATGAGTGCGTACGTGCGTGCGTGTGCGTGTGTGCGTGCGTACGTCTGTGCGTGTGTGTGGGGGGAGTAGGTAGGTGGTGGGTGGTGGGTATGTGTGGGTGGTGTGTGTGTGCATGTGTGTAGACGGGAATAAAGTTTGTATATCTGCTCTCGTTTCAAGAGTGTCAGCGTTTAAATTGGACCCATACTTCTGTTGAATGTGTGTGTTTGCTCTCTCTCTCTCTCTCTCTCTCTCTCTCTCTCTCCTCTCTCTCTCTCTCTCTCTCCTCTCTCATCTCTTCTCTTCGTGAGTATGTCTG
>CM031598.1:9225538-9228038 GCA_018398815.1 Conus ventricosus
TGTATCTATGTGTGTGTGGGTGGGGAGGGGGGAGGTGGGTGTAAACTACACTGACAAAGTATTCAACGAAACGATCCAAGCAGAACGACTTGACATGAGCAACAGACGGTACCACTCACTAAACACAGAGCCAGTGATGTTGCCTTTCCAAACAGTGGGTTTCCACTGTCCACTCACTCCCGGTCCTGTAGAGACACGTTGAAAACATTGCATGTGATTAACATGATATACTACACAGGAGGCAGTGAGATAGTCAGTTGTTAGTCCCGTAGTAACTGGAGAACAACAAACAAAATAATATTGTTGCGCTCTCCATTCCTTTTTATGTCGTCCCATGGTTTCAATTGAAACGAGAATCACTACATAAGCTTCAGACAAATTTGAGTAAGAATGAAGTTGTTATGGACTAAACGGTAATCCAATACAACACGCATGACCTGTTCCCGTAGTATACTGGCCAGTTTTGAACAGAACAGGTGTAACCTGAGCAGTGAAAAGACCCAACACGCATGACCTGTTCCCGTAGTATACTGGCCAGTTTTGAACAGAACAGGTGTAACCTGAGCAGTGAAAAGACCCAACACGCATGACCTGTTCCCGTAGTATACTGGCCAGTTTTGAACAGAACAGGTGTAACCTGAGCAGTGAAAAGACCCAACACGCATGACCTGTTCCCGTAGTATACTGGCCAGTTTTGAACAGAACAGGTGTAACCTGAGCAGTGAAAAGACCAAACTTAACATTTCTATTGTTTGCTACGTGTCTGTTTAAACGTAAATAAAGACGTTTGTGTGTCTGCTTTTTTTTTTCAATATATTTTAGCTCTCTGAATCGACATAGACGTCAGGTCCGTGTGTGTGCGTGTGTGCGTGTGTGTGTGTGTGTGTGTGTGTGTGTGTGTGTGTGTGTGCGTGCGTGCGTGCGTGCGCGCGCGCGAGCGTGCGTGCGAGCGTGCGTGCGTGCGTGCGTGCGTGCGTGTCTGCATGTGCATGTGTTGGGTGGCGTTTCCGTGTACGTGCATGTGCGTATGTGTGCGTGTCTGCATGTGTGTGTGCGTGTGTGTATATGTGTGTATGTGTATGTGCGCGTGCGTGGTGCATACCTCAACATTGGGTGTGGTCCTGTATAAGAATTCGCGACAAAGCTTCAGAGATGCTTCCAGTGCTCTGCATGCTTTGAGTGAGCACTTTTCTAAATGGTTGTAACAAGGTTAAGCCAGTACTTTTCAATAAAATGCTGTCATTTTCTGCCGTGATATGTTCACAAGACTTCTTCTCACCTGATCAGAGAGAGACAGAAAGACATAAAAGTATAGACAGAAATGAATACACACACACACACACACACACACACACACACACACACACAAGAGAGAGAGAGAGAGAGAGAGAGAGAGAGGGGGGGAATGACAAAGAGAGGCAGAGACACACAGACAGACAGAGACAGACATATAGAGAAAAACAGGGGGGAGAGAAAGGGGAGTAGGGAGGGAGGGAGGGAGGGAAGGACAAGGTGAATACGGGGAGAGAGAGAAAAGAGAGAGAGAGACACACACACACACACAGAAGACAGACAGACAGACAGAGACAGAAGAACAGAGAGGAGAGAGAGAGAGAGAGAGAGAGAGAGAAGAGAGAGAGAGAGAGAGAGAGAGAGAGAGACGTACAGACAGAAAGACAGATACAGACAGGGATAGAGAGACAGACACAGATAGGCAATAAAGTAAAATCTCCAGGACAGAAGCTTTTGCGAATTATTAACGACGTAATCCGAAGAGAATGGTCTGAAACACTAGGGAACTGACGGCACCACTCACTAAACACAGAGCCAGTGACGTTGCCATTCCAACCAGTGGGTTTCCACTGTCCACTGACTCCCGTCCTGTAGAGACACGGTGCAAAATGCTGCATGTGATCATGCACTATAAATACTAATCAAAAGACATAGGAGAGGTCAACAATTTACCTTGTAGTAACTACAGAATGACAAAGTATACTTGTGCTTCATTCTTTTAATATAAATTGATTGGACGGAGACAAGAACAAAAGATAAAAACAGGGAGAGAAGAAGGTGGGAGAGAGGAATCGAAAGAGAGCAAGACGGATTGAGACAGACAGACAGACAGACAGACAGAGAAAAGGACTGAGAGAAAGAGAGGGAGGAAGAGACGGGGGAGGGAGAAGACAGGTGAGAGGAAGAGGGAGGGGTTCTTGAAATGTACAAGCAGACAGACCGATCATCCAGATATACAACAGAAAGATCTATGGATCAAGGAAATGAATAAGCGTATTCTCAGACCATCGGTTAATACATTATCACACCAGTAGAGAGTTACTAATGAAAAACCAGAAATAGCACTGGGGAACATCTGGTCACCGTAACTGTATTTATAGTTCTGCAAACTTCGCTTCGCCCAATGCATCAGATGGTGTCAGCGATGAAGAGAGAGAGAGAGAGAGAGAGAGAGAGAGAGAGAGAGAGAGAAGAGAGAGAGAGAGAG